>QJNY01000562.1:0-49219 GCA_004155945.1 Monosporascus sp. mg162 | reverse complement strand
CCCTAACCCTAACCCTAACCCTAACCCTAACCCTAACCCTAACCCTAACCCTAACCCACCGTCTTTAACGCAACCAAAGTTGCAGGTAACAACGGCCCAATACCCAAATCTAGCCCCCCGACGTTCCAATAGTAAAAGGTAAACGCCCCTACCATCGCGTTAATTTCAGAAGCAAGCTGTACTTACGCGGCAGCAGCCAGTCGCAGTTCATTTTCTACTCTTTTTCTTTCCTTCAGTTAATTTAATTCGAAATCTTCGTTCAGCATTTTTACTACCCGACGTTTCAAAAGGTCCTGTTAAAGCCTTAACCGCTTTAACCAACTAACAAACGCTTACATTTCTTCTCTTTGTCGTTAATGCAGGTTGTTTATTTTTTTTTCAGTCCGTTTTTAAATGATTAATAATTAATCTTCCGTTTTTCGCTGTTTTTTTTACAAACGTTTTTGCTTTTAAGTTATTCGGTTTAAAAGATTTATTGTCGCTACATTACAGTTTCGACGTTAACGGCGTTGATGGTAATTGCAAGAAAAAACGTCCGCGGCAAATCGACAATTTATTTCTTTGAAACGAATGTACGAAGAATAAAAATAATGCTGTTACGATCTACTTGGCAGTTCGTATTGGAGGAGACTTCCACAGAAGATGGATCCTTGCCAGATTACGTGATTACGTAATCTGTTTGATTTAACAGATTAACCAGATTAAGAGATTTAGGTAATTTAGTAAAGCCAAAAGATTACAGACATACTTATTTAGTATTAAACGATATATAATAGACAAAACCCTTATATAAATAGCACTTACTTAGTTTTCGTTCTTTAGCTATTAATCTAAGCTTTTAGTTAAAGGTACCGTTTTCCGATTAAGGGAAAAGTCCGCAAATTTTTTTAACGAATAAACTACTGAATTATTTCTCGTATTATTATTACCTGCAAATCAAAACCCTATTTCGGATACAGCTTATACCTCCAGGTAGATATATAATTGGTTCGTTACATTTTGATAGCTTTTTAATTAATAGCCAACGAATGGTTCAAGGCCCAGTTAAGCATAAGCTTTCCTAAACGCAATAAAAACGATATTACAGGACGACGTTTAAAAGACAAACAGCATATTCGATTACCGTTACTAGTCAGTAAGGGATCAGTAACTAGATTAAACGATTTACCACCTATTAAAGAAATCTTCTCCTTAATCGACAACATGGCACCCCCTTCCACCCGATTTTAAGGAAAACCTTTCTCTTAACCTTTATAACAACCTGCCCCAGCAAAAGATACCATAAAAGTTTATGAATTTAAGGCAGAAGAAAAGGAAAGAAACCAACCAGCAAAATAAAAGGGCAAAGAAAAAGAACTTACAAGCGACGAAAAACTGAACATTCTTGCAAAAAAGGTTAAAACCTTAAAAGATAAAAACGCTAGATTTATTCGACAGCAACAATTTTCGACCTTACCCCTATTTGGAGCAATCAAGACTTGCAAAGGCACAATTCTTCCCCTTAGTTATTATGGAATGCCGAAGGTCAAAGGCTATAAGCCAAGCTTTTTAAAACCCTATAATGGAACCACAAACGTAAAAGGATTCCTGGTCCAGGCCAGACTTTACCTCAAGTTTTACGAAAATTCCCTAATAAAGGATTACCAAAAAATAATGGCTATCTTTCAGCTGTTTGCTAGAAAAGTTCTTTTATAATCTGAACCCATTTGTTACGGCTGCACCATACCGTTGCGCCAGGGGCAAAAGATTGGCGGAATGATCGCAATTGTGGCTATCATTCTGGTGCTTGCAGCTGCATATATACTGGAGCTGTCACGGTACTCCCAACCCGTAACACCATTATGAACAACTACCTTATAAACTACCCTGACCAATCCTCCGACCTAACCAACTATGTTTTCGCAATTATAAACACTTTAAAGAAAAAATGCGAGCTTTGTTTGGAAATTCCGACAAAAAACAGCATGCGGTCGAACAGTTGCATTTTCTCCAGCAAACCAAGTCAGTAGCGGAATATGCGATTGAATTTAATCGCCTTGCGTCAGTTTCCAATCTTCCAAAAAGCGCACTATTCTATCCCTTTTACAACGGCCTAAAATTACAAGTCAAAGACGAAATGTACAGGATGCCCAAAACTGGCCCTTTCCAGGATTACATTAACAAGACCATTATTGCCGATCGACGTACCTTTAAAAGGTACTTAAAGAAAAAAAGATCTAATAAAAAGAAAAATAACCAAAGCTTAAGCAGCAAATCCCAAAAAGACAAAACGAAGGGCAAATCCCAAAAGGAAGCAAACATTGCTTTAAAAAAGCCTAAAAAAAACAAGTCGAATATTAAATATTTCAATTATAGCAAAAAAGGCCATTATAAAAGCGAATGTCGCTTTCCGACAAAAAGGGACTTCAGGAAAAAAGGGATTCCTTAACCCCCAAAAAAAGTCAGGATAACCAAACAAAAATCAGATAACGAAAGTAAAAAAGAAAAAAAAGTTAATTCCATTTCCTTCCAGCAAGAATTCACTATTGTAACGACATATTACGAACAAAATAACGACCTAAAGTACGAACGTTACCCGACTTATCAAAATCGAACGATCAAAGCTTATAAATATCATCCCGGACAAAAAACTTCTAGGATAGCTATAAAGTTAGGATGCATTTGTTATTTAAATAAGCGGCGGTACAGAATGCACGCCGAACGTGGCCAGTTACGCCCTAATACGGTAATATACGATCCAACCTCTTCGGAATCAAGTAAGGCCCCCAAAGTTAGGAAATCGACTCGCCCAAATACCATGGACCTAAAACCAATTCACGACCACGACCTGCTCAATTTTTCCGCATGTCGCGATAATAATTACCTAACCTACTCCCGCGCTAAGGAAAATAATAACTATTAACCCGGATAGGATAAAGAAATACCTATTAAACCCGATAATAAATGCAAATGTATTAAGACATCCAGATGGCCAAAGTACTCCCAATCTTGCTACTTACACCTTAAATCGAGCCAAAGTCGAAAGGTTATTACTTAAAGATATTTATGCTACTTCCTTATGCTATATATAATGCACAAACTATTAAATATAAAAGCAACCCCCTTAAAAAATTCAACCCCGAAACAAACCCCCCTTTAAACGTCAGAAGTTAAAGCTATCAGAACGGTTTGCCAGATGGGCAAAAGAAAGTGGTATACCTACATAAATAACAAATATCCGAAACATGCAGTTAAAAAGGCCCGAAAATGGAAACGCCTTTTAACTAACAAGACCAACAAATTAAAAAACTACGCAAGCTTTCGAAATTAAGGCATTGAAAAGTTCCAACCTACAAGACCTTATATAAGGCAAAAACTAGATAGCGCAGTCAAATTGAAATTCTTTTCCAGTATAGAAACAAAACGTTCAAAGCCATAATCGACTTAAAAACGGAAGGAAACTTCATTTTACCATCAATTGCAAAAAAATATCGGATCCCCTGAAAATACAAGCTGAAATCGTACAAGCTACTTACAGTCGACGGAAGCTTATCCAAGTATAAAAATGGACGAGTTTTCAGAAAAACGGAGGAATTTCCAGTACAAATTTAAGGACATTTAGAAAAAATCAAGTTGGACGTAGCCGATATTTCAGGACATAATATCATCCTTGGAATACCGTAATTCCGTTTTAGCAACCTTTATATCGATTGGAAAACCTAGAAACTTTTTTGGGACCGTTTTATAATCTTCTTAAAGGAAAAGTTCCGAAAAATCTGTTACCTAATTAAAAAAGCTAAAATAATAAACTTAACTGCTAAGGTACCCCTTAAATACTGGAAATTCAAAAAATTATTTAAAGAACGAATACGAAAAAAATTACCCGACTATAATTAATAAGATCATAAAATTCTTATTAAAAAAGAACATTATCTAAAACTTTACCAAATTTACCACATAAACCCTAAAAAAGCTAAGGCTTTATGGAAAAGTTTACAAAGAAATTTTAAACGTAAATACATTTAAAAATCCGAATCTCCTACGGGATATCCCGTTATAATAGTACCAAAAATAAAAAATAAAAAGATCCGAATTAACAAAAATAAAAATCCTATATATCGAAAAGTTTACGACTACCGACAGTTAAACGACATTACCATTAAGAATAAATACCTTCTTACCTTTATAAATACCATAAAAAAAAATATCAGTAAAGCTAAATGGTTTACGGCGTTAAACTTACCAAATAGCTATTACTTAATCCGAATAGCTAAGGGCGAAAAATGGAAAACGGCCTTTAAAACAATCCATGGACTTTACGAGTACAAGGTAATACCTTAAGGACTTATTAATGCCCCCGCCAGTTTCCAATATATGTTAATAACTATTTTACGAAAGTTTTTAGATAAGTTTATATTTATTTATTTAAATAATATCCTTATTTACTTTAAAACCTTAAAAAAACATAAAAAATATATCGCCCAAATGCTAAAAGCATTCGAAAAAGTAAACTTATTAGTTAATGCCGAAAAAAACGTATAGCATACCCAAAAACTGAACTTTTTAAGCTTTACCATTACCCTAGAACAGATTCAAATCCAGAACTTTAAAATAAAGGTAATTAAAAATTGGCCGATTCCAAATAAAGCGACCGTTACCGACGTCCGTCAATTTTTAGGATTTACGGGCTACGTACGTAACTTAATCAAAAATTTCGGAAAAATCGCCAAACCCCTAACGAACTTTACCATTAAAAAGTATACTGGAAAAAAGTTCGAATTCCTAAGGGAAGTTAAAAAAGCAATGCAAACATTTAAGGACCAGATTACCAGCGCCCCCGTTATAAAACTACCCAACCACAACAAAAAGAAGCGATTAAAAACTAACGTATTAGATAAAGCCTTAAAAATAGTCCTAAAACAACAAAAGGACGGTAAAAAGTGGTACCCGGTTACCTACTACTTTAAAGCCCTGAAAAATGCGGAATTATGATACCCTATTTACGACAAAAATTGTTAGCAATTATTATAGCACTTAAAAAATGGAAACCTTACCTTAATAAAATTAAGGAACCTTTTAATATTTATTCCGACCATAAAAATCTTACTTATTTCATAATAACTTAAAATTTTAACAAACGATATAAAAATTTATTAATTTTCTTATCCAAATTTAATTTCAAAATCCCTTATATTAAGGGCAAAAAAAATATCCAGGCGGATATCCTAAGCCGAAAAGGAAATTATAATATCAAAATCCCTAAACGACGCATGCAAATGTTATAACCTATAAAGGAAAGTACCTTATAATTATGTAAAATACTAAAGAAACTTATTTTCGAACTTTTAGCTTAATTTAAAAGTTTTTACAATTCCGATAAATAAAAAAAAGTTAAACAATTAAAAGGACAATCTAAGGATTAACTACTGTACCATAAAAAGGTCTACATCTTACGGGAATAACAAAAATAATTTATTAAAGAATTTCACGAAAATCCGCTATACGGATATTAAGGGATTTTCAAAACGATTAAACAACTTCAGAAAAATACAACTTCCTAAGGCTTAAAAAAACCGTCGAACAAGTAATTAAAAACTGCAACGTTTGCAATAAGGTTAAGGCGGTTCGCCACAAACCATACGGACTGCTACAACCCACAAAAATTCCAAACAAAGCATAAAACACCATAACTTAGAACTTTATCACCGGTTTACCCCTATCCAAAGACCCCGTTACCGGAATCCAGTACGACGGAATATGGGTAATCGTCGACAAACTTACCAAGTATAAATACTTTTTCCTTTTTAAAGGAAACATAATAACAAAATAATTAACCTACGTATTCGTAAAACATTATCTTAACAAACATAGAATCCTAAAAAGGATTATTTTAAACAAAAACAAACTGTTTACTTCCAAATTTAACATTAACTTTTTTAAACAAATTAATGCCAAACTTAAATTTTTTATAGCATATTACCTTTAAACCGATAAACAAACAAAACGGCTAAATTAAACCCTAGAACAGTATTTAAGGAATTATATCAATTATTAGCAAAATAACTTATAACCTGTAACATATCCATTAACGAAAACATAAGCGTTTTACCTTATATAGCCGTATATGGACGAAACGCAAAAACTTAACGACCAAAGTAACCATTCGGTAAAACTCCGAAAATTACCTTAATAACCCTCAAAACAAAAACGATAATATCCGAAATCAAAACCATCCAAGCTTGCTTTAAAATTAAGCTGCAGTTTTCCCAACAGCGGATAGCTTAATATTATAACAAAAAAAAAATTAAGGGATTAATTTTATCGAAAAGAAATAAGGTTTACCTGTTACGCCAAAAACAAAACGTAACTTTAAACATCTTTCAAATTAAAACCAAAAAACTTAATAACAAACTTAATTTTAAAAAACTCGGTCCGTTTAAAATTAACGAAATTATTTCCAAGATTAACTATCGACTATCGGTACCTAAAATAATAAAAATATATCCCGTTTTCTACATTTCCCTATTAAAACCAGTACCTAATAATACCCCGCTAAAAACAAACTTAAAAATTAAGGAAAATACTAATAAGTACGAAATCGAAAAAATACTAAACTCAAAAGTGGTTAACGATAAATTCCAGTACTTAATTAAATAAAAGAACTACCTACTTAAAAACAACACTTAAAAGCCCTTTAAGTACCTAACGAATGCAAAAAACCTGGTTAAAACGTTTTACCGCCAAAATCCTAACCGACCGTCTTTAACGCAGCCAAAGTCGCAGGCGACAACGGTCCAACCCCTAGATCCAAACCTACGGCGCTTTAATCGAAAAAAGCAAACGCCTTCATATTAACATTAATTTCCGAAGCAAGCCGCGTTTACTTTTCCTTTATACGCTATTGTTTTTCTTTTATCCTTTCTTTTTCTTCCAACTGGTTCAATTTAAAACCTTCTTTCAATATTTCAAATACCTTTTTCCTTAAAATATCTTCTTAACGACGCAACCGTTGCAGCTTATTTATCCTTTTCGATATCTTTTCTTAAAACTTCCGTTATAACTTTACGAATTCATCTGTAACGAACCTGTTACACAACCACCTGGAAGCGTGATTAGTATCCGAAAGGGGTTCTTGATTTGCAGGTAACAATAGGGCGAAGAATGATTTAGTAATCTGTTCGTTAAAGAGATTTGCGGATTTTTCCTTTAATCGTAGAACGTTGCCTTTAATTAAAGACTTAGATTAATAGCTAAAGAACGAATCTATCTGGATGTTATCTACATAGGAAAACCGTTCGTTATATATCCTCCTATTTTTTGGTAAATGTACCTTTAATTTATATGATCTACCGTAATCTACCCTACTTGTCCTAAATTAACTAAATCATATTAAATTACCAAGGTCTTGGCCAGCTCCGTAATTTACCCGAAGCTCGTCTGCGTTAATCCTAAAGGAGCATTTTTATCTTGGAGAACTTTTGGTTCGTAACATTATTCCTTTTTTCTAAGAATTTTTGTCCCGAAGATAAAAAAGTAAATATCCTTTTGTTCGAAACCGCTTTTTGCTGTTCTTTTTCAGTTAACTGGATTTATTATGATAGGTCGAGCGAATAAGCAAAAAGGGAAACCTCGTCCTAACCAACGGGAATCCCGAGATAATCGAACTGATTCGATTAAAAGTTTTGGCGTTAAAGCATTTCCTTATTCGAATTACGTTCGCCTTGGTAATTTTGATTGTTTTTATACAGTCGGCATTCCGAGTTGTAACAACTGCATTCGTCGTTAACGTCCATTTTGTAACGTATTAACTATAAATTTTTTGTCGAAAATTAATAAAGAACGTAATCCGTTACAGTAAAAGCAGCGTAAAGTCGAAGATGGGTTTTTAACGTATTAAGAAGTAATTAAGAAAGAATTGGATGAATTACGTTAACGTTAAAAGGAAATACTTCGTCGGCAAAAAGAAAAATCGCAGGAATTTATTGGGTAATTAAAACGCTTACGCCTTTAACAAAACGTATTAAAGAAAAAAGCTATTACGATTTTGAAAAAAGGATATAAATTAAATTAACTAGAAAAATAAAAAAGATTGGAAGAAGAATAACGCCGTATAAAAGCAAAGCAAGCTTAGCTTGTTTTTAAAATAGACGTTATAATAAAGGCGTTTATTTCTTTCGATTAAAGCGCCTTAAGGCTGGATTTAAATGTTAGGCCGTTGTCCCCTGCGACGTTGGCCGCATTAGAGATGGTCGGTTAGGATTTTGGCGGTAAAACGTTTTAACCAGGTTCTTCGCATTCGTTAAATGCTTAAGGGGTTCCTAAGTGTTTTTTTCGTATAGGTAGTTTTTCCATTTAATTAGATATTGGACCTTGTTTTTAATTATCCTGGAGTTTAATATTCGTTTAACTTCGTACTTATCGTCGTCCTTTTCGACTTCCAGATTGATTTCCAGCGGGACGTTTTTAGGTGCTGATTTAAGCAAAAAGATATGGAAAACAGGGTGTATTTTTATCGTTTTGGGTAATAACAGTCGGTAGTTAATCCTGGAAATAACATTATCGATTTTGAACGGACCAAGTTTTTTGAAATTAAGCTTATCGCTGGGCCTTTTCGTTCTGATTTGAAAAATGTTCGAAGTTGCGTTTTGTTTTTGGCGTAGCAAATAGATTTTGTTTTTTTTCGACAGAATTAGTTCCTTAATTCTTTTTTTATTATAGTATTAGGTTATCCTTTGCTGAAGAAATCGCAATTCCTTTTGTAGTTGGACCTGTACTGTTTGAATTTTAGTCGTTATTGTTTCTGCTCGGGAAGCTTTTGCGGTTAACTTTGGAGCTTTATCGAATGGCTGCTCTGGCCGTCGAGTCTTTGCTTGGTGTCCATATACCGCTATATAGGAAAAAATACCTATATTTTCGTTAATAAAGGTATTATAGGTTACTTGAGCCAGTAGAAAAAGTTTAACCCAATTATCCTGTTAGTAATTAATGTAACTTTTTAAGTACTGCTTTAATATTTGATTTAAACGTTCCGTTTATTTATTTATCTGTGGATAATATGCTGTAGAAAATTTGAGCTTAGCGCTTATCTGCTTAAAGAAGCTGGTACCAAATTTTAATATAAAAAGCTTATCTTTATTTAAGATAATTCTTTCTGGTATCCCATATTTGTTAAGGTAATATCGGACAAAGGCGTAAACTAGTTATTTTACCGTTGCGTTTCCTTTAAAAGGTAAGAAATATTTATATTTGGTGAGTTTGTTAACGATTACCTATATTCCATTATATTAAATTCCAGTAACGGGGTTTTTTGATAAGGGTAAACCGGTAATAAAATCCCAAGCAATAGTGTTCCAAGCCTTTTCTGGAATATTTGTAGGCTGTAAAAGTCCATAAAGCTTATATTAGGCTGCTTTTGCCTTGTTGCAGATATTGCAATCCTTAATTACCTGCTTAACAGTTCGTCGAAGTTCTGGAAAGTTGTATTTTTTCTGCAATCGTTTAATGGTTTTGAAAATACCCTAATGTCCATATAACGGATTTTCATAAAATTCTTTAACGAATTGCTTTTATTGGTTTCGAAGGATATACATTTTGCCATAATACAACAGCTGGTTTTTAGGTTGTCTACTTAATTGTTATATTTCTTTTTGCTTTTCCTTATTATAAGAATTTCGGAATTTCGTCAAAAGTCCTAAGGTAAGTTATTTCAGTATTTTACATAACCGTAGGGTACCGTCCTTAGTTTGTTACAGCACTTGCATTCGACGTTTCGGAACCTTAAAATCGTAATTTCCTTTGCGACTTAGGATATTTGTTTAGATGTTTTTTTTCCCTTTAATATAGTAAATTTGGAAGTTGTATTTCGATAGGAAAATTATCCAAGTTTCGTAGCGTTTATTTAGCTTTTAAGTCGTCATAAACCGGGTAAGGTTTTTATAATCTAAGTAAATATCGAAAGGTTTTTTAGTTCCGTTAAGAAAAGGTTCTTATTCCTTAAAAGCGTTAATAATCGTTAGCAGCTTTTTGTCGTAAATCTTGTATCGAAGTTCTGCGTTTCGAAGGGCCTTAGAATAATAGGCCATTAAGTACCATTTTCCATTACCTTTTTGTTATTCCAAAACTGCGCTTAAGGCATAATCTGAAGGGTTTGTCTTTAGGCGTTTCTTTCGATTGGAGTTAGGTAATTTTATTATTGGTGCTTTGGTAATCTCGTTTTTAAATAGCTGAAAAACTTCTTTAGCTTCCTTTAAAAGTTCGAATTCTTTTCCAACATATTCTTTAATAGTAAGTTTCGTTAATGATTTAATAATATCTTTATATCCCTTGATTAAGTTACGTACGTAACCCGTAAATCCTAAAATTTGTCGGATATCTATAACGGTTGCCTTGTTAGGGATAGGCCAATTCTTAACTGCTTTTAATTTGAAGTCTTGGATCTAAATTTAACCGGGGGTAAATGTAAATCCTAAATAATTTAGTTTTTGCGTATGCTATATACTTTTGGCGGGGTTAATTCGGATGTTTGCTTTATCTAAAGTTTTAAGAATTTGGAAAATATGTTTTTTATGCTTTTTTAGCGTTTCGGAATAGATGAGGATGTCGTCGAGGTAGACAAAGATATACTTATCTAGGAACTTCTTAAGTATAGTTATAATTAGGCGTTAGAAATTGGCAGGGGCGTTAGTAAGTTTTAAAGGCATTATTCGGTATTTGTAATGCCCGTATATCGTTCGAAAGGTAGTTTTTTATTTTTTTCCTTTTGTTATTTTGATACGGTAGTACCCGTTTCGAAGGTTTAAGGCGGTAAATTATTTGGCTTTGCTTGCGTTTTCCTTTAAGGTATTTATTAAAGTTAAAGGATATCCGTTTTTGATGGTGATATCGTTTAACTGTCGATAGTCGACCACGCGTCGATAAACCGGATTTCCGTCCTGGTCGATTTTTTGTTTGCCGTCCTTGATTTTAAGTACTATAAGTACAGGGTAACCTGCGGGAGATTCGGATAGCTAAATATAACCTTTTTTTAGGTTTAGTTGGATACTTTTTTATAAGGCCTTTGCCTTTTTTGGATTTATGTAATAGATTTTGTAAAGCTTGGGGTAATGTCTTTTTTTAATAGGTATACGATAATTCTATTATCCGTATAAAGGCAATTCGTAATTTTTTCTATCCTTAAAAAGTCGTTCGAATCGCTGATATTTTAGGGGTATGGTACTGGCAGAATTTGATACCTTGGCTTTTCGGATAATGTAGCAAACTTTTTTGGACCCTTTTTTAACAGGAGTTGATTCGTGGTTTTAAGAAAGCTGGCGAATTTTCCAGTTAATTAACGGATTGCTAAAGTTAAGCCATGGCATTTTTAAGATAACATTATAACCTGAAATGTCGGCGATATCCAGGGTAAGATGCTTTTAATGCCCTTGGATCTATATTAAAAGTTTTTCAGTTTTTTTAAGGATTCGTCCGTTATCGTACCGGGAAAAACTTCCATTAACTGTCCGTAATTTATAGGATTTTAGCTTATACCTTTAAGGAATATAATATTTTTCGGTTACGGCTGGCGAAATAAAGTTGCTTTCTGCTCCAGAGTTATTTATGGCTTTAAAAGTTTGGCTTTGGTATTAAATAAGAATTTCGATTTGGTTTCGTAATTCTTTTCTTGCTTTATATAAGGTCTTGGTTTGTAAAGCTTTTCGATGCCTTAATTTCGAAGGCTTTTGCCGTTTTTTAACTTCGTAATTCTATTCGCTAAAAGGCGTCTTTATTCGCAAGCTTTTTTAACTGCGTATTTGGTATATTTGTCGTTTATGCAAGTATACCACCTTCGTTGGCCAATTTGGCATTTTACCTTAGCGATTTTTACCTTTAACGTTTAAAGAGGCTTCCGATTCGAAGTTGAAATTTTTGCAGGGCTTGCTCCTATATCCAGAAGTTTATGTATTAGGCATAACATAAGGGTATAGCATAAGCAACCCTAAGCAATAGTTTTTCGGTTCTGATCCGAATCGGGGTATAAATAATAAGATCGAAGGTATTCGGGCCATCGGGGAATTTCGATATATTTGCAATCGTTATTAGGCTTTGTAAGGGTTTTTTTGTTTTAACCGGGCTAATAATCGTTGTTTTCCTTTATTCGAAGGTGAATTGGATAATCGTTATCGTTGCAGGCCGAGAAATGGAGAAATCCGTGCTTATTAACAGAATTTTGTTTAAAGGCTTCGGTTTTAAGGTATACCGCCCGTTCTGGAGGTTTTTCAGATTTAGGTACTTTTAGCCCATGGTTGTCGGGGCGTATCTAGCCATATTCGTGGTGTATTTCGCATTTTTGCACATTCAAATAATATTTGCATCTTAATCTTATGGCTACCTTGGAGGCTGGTTATCCGGGATAATACTTGCAAGTTCTAGCTGTTTGATTTTGGCAAATCGGGTAACGCTCGTACTTTAGGTCGCCGCTTGGTTCATAGTGGGTCGTTGCAATGGTATATTCCTATTGGAAAAAGGTAGAATTAACTTTTTTTTTTTCCTCGCTTTTATTATCTGTTTTTTGTTCGGCCGTTCGGGTCTTTTTTTTAAGGAATCCTTTTTTTCTTAGAGTTTTTTTTGGCTAGGGAACGACATTCGTTTTTGTAATGGCCTTTTTTGCTACAGTTAAAGCATTTAACGTTCGATTTGTCCTTTTTGGGCTTCCTGGAAATGGTATTCGCTTTTTTCTAGGTTTTATTCTTGTTTTTGCTTTTTTGGAACTTGCTACTGGAATTTCGATCGTCCTTTTTTCTGTCGGATCTTTTTTTCTCCAAATACTTTTTAAAGGTACGTCGATCGGCAATGATAGTTTTGTTAATATAGTCCTAAAAAGGGCTAGTTTTGGGTACTTTGTATATTTTATTTTTTACTTGTAATTTTAGGTTGTTGTAGAAAGAATAAAATAGTACGTTTTTTGGGAGATTGGAAACCGATGTAAGGCGATTAAATTTAGTTGCATATTCGGTTACTGACTTAATTTGCTGGAAAAGGTGTAATTGTTCGATCGCATATTATTTTTTATCGGAATTTCCAAATAAAGCTCGTATTTTTTCCTTAAAATGTTTATATTTGCCGAAAACATAATTAATTAAGTTAAAAGATTAATTAGGGTAATTTATAAGGTAATCGTTTATAATGGGTTCGGATTATAAAAGAACTTTTCCGGTAAGCAGCTGAAAGATAATTATTATTTTTTAATAATTTTCCGTTAAAGAATTTTTATAAAACTTAAAGTAAAATCTAGCCTAAATTAAAAATTTTTCCATATTTGTAATGCCGTCGTAGGGTTTTGGGGGTGTTAGCTTATAGCCCTTAATTTTTGGCATTTTATGATAAGCAGGGGGTAAAATAATATTTTCGCGGGATTAATTTGCGCCAAATAAAGGTAATATCGAAAATTTTTGCTGTCGAGCGAGTTTAGCATTTTCCCTTTTTACCGCCTAAAGTTTAGTTATCAAGATGCGTAGCTTATCGTTAATCGTAAGTTTTCTTTCTTTGCCTTTCGGGCTATCGGATTCCTTTTTTTCCTTTTCCGGTTCGTTTTTTTAAACCTTAATAATTTTTTTCGGAGCCGGAAAAGGTTATTATTGAAAAAAAGGTTTTTCTTAAAACCGAATATTAACGGAAGCTATGTTATCGATTAAAGAAAGAACTTTTTTAATAAGAAGTAAAATATTTTAATTCAGATGTTAATCGCTTGTTAATAAAGGCGATCGGGTATATCGTTTATCTTTTAAACGCCGTTTTGTAATATCGTTTTTACTAGATTCAAAAGAACTTATGCTTAACTAAGCTTTGAACTATTCGTCGGCTATTAATTAAGGAGTTATTAAAATGTAACGAACCTGTTACATAACTACCTGGAAGCGTAATCAGTATCCGAAAGGGATTTTTAATTTGCAGGTAATAATAAAGCGAAAAATAATTCAGTAATTTATTCGTTAAAGAAATTTGCGGACTTTTCCTTTAATTGCAAAACGTTACCTTTAATTAAAAACTTAAATTAATAGCTAAAGAACGAATTTATCTAGGTGTTATCTATATAAGAAAACCGTTCGTTATATATCCTTTTATCTTTTGGTAAATATGCCTCTGATTTATATGATTTACCATAATTTACCCTACTTGTCTTAAATCAACTAGATTACACTAGATTACCAAGGTCTTGGCCAGCTCCATAGTTTACCCGGAGCTCGTCCGCGCTAATCCTAAAGGAGCATTCTCATCTTGGAGAACCTTTGGTTCGTAACATCATCCTCGGCGGTACGACGCTCCTCCTGAAAACGGTCACGCTCCGACCCGATATTTTCTAAAAAAAACATAGCAACAACGTTTCCGTTGTAATAACATTAACGACGAATACAGTAATAACAATTCAACGAACCCTTTATCATATAACACTATTCCTCTCCAAATAATAAACAACTAAAACAAAGCAAAACCTTAAAACCGTAAGTACGAATAAAGTCCGAACGGCTATCACGGGATTAACGTTAGTTCGTACGTACCTTACGTATTTATTTTTCTACACGGCCCGCTATAATAAGCTAACAATCAAAAAGAACGGTTTTAATTAAAAGTAAAGAAATACTTACATTTCTATTTTTAGAACAAAAATCCTAAAAAGAGGAAAATAATATTACAATCCACTTAGCAGTTCGTATTAAAAGAAATCCCCATAATAAATAAATCTTTACCAGATCACGTAACTACGTAATCTATCTAATCTAACAAATCAACCAGATCAAGGGATTTAAGTAATCTGGTAAAGCCAAAAAATCACAAGCATACTTATTTAGTATCAAAGGATATATAATAAACAAAACCCTTATGTAAATAGCACCTACTTAGTTTTCGCTCTTTAGCTATCAATCTAAACCTTCAGTCAAAGGCACCGTTCTCCGATTAAGAGAAAAGTCCGCAAACCTCTTTAACAAACAAACTACTAAATCATTTCTCGCACTATTGTTACCTGCAAATCAAGACCCCATTTCGGATACAGCTTATACCTCCAGGTGGATATATGACTGGTTCGTTACAAATGCCTGTCGCCAAATTCTTTAAGCTAGATAGCCCGACTTTTACGCGTTAAATTTTGATCTGGACGAAAGCGCCCGTTTGATTTAGCAGCCCGATTCGATATCATAAGGTAAAAGTTATAGTATATAGAAAAATTAAAAAAGAAGGGAATATATTTATTTATTTTATTTTTGAGATAAAAATCTTAAAAGGAGGAAAATAGTGTTACGTCCGACTAATATGGGGAAAGGATGTACCAAAAGGATTGTCGAAATGGTTCCAAAAGTCTTGGATGCAACGGATAAATCTCGGCTAAAAACCTTGTGTACCTGGTTGTGCTTGGATTTGATAGATATGGAACATATCCATCTATAACTACTATAGGAAGATATGCTTGGATTTGATAGATGTGGAACATATCCAAACATATTTACCACAACTGCAAAATAGGAAGGATATATATAAACCAATAATTTCTTGTATAAATAGCATCCAGATAAATTCGCTTTTTAGCTATCAATTTAAGTCCTTAATTAAAGGCAACATTTTTCGATCAAGGGAAAGGTTAGCAAATTTCTTTAACGAACAAATTACTGAATTATTCTTCGCCCTATTGTTATCTACAAATCAAGAACCCCTTTTCGGATACTGATCACGCTTCCAGGTGGTTGTGTGACAGGTTCGTTACAAGAATTTCGATATATCTGCAGTTGTTATTAGGCTTTATAAGAGTTTCTTCTTCCTAACCGGGCTAATAATCGTTATCTTCCTTTGCTCGAAAGTAACTCGGATAATCGTTATCGTTGCAGGCCGAGAAATAAAGAAATCCGTGCCCATTAACAAAATCCTGTTTAAGGGTTTCGGTTTTAAAAAATACCGCCCGTTCTAAGTGTTTGCTGGAGTTAAGAGTTTTCTGGCCGTAATTATTAAGTTCTAAGCGTATTTGACCATATTTGTAATATATTTCGCATTTTTACATATCCAAATAATATTCGCATTTTAACCTTATAGCTGACTTAAAGGTTAATTATCCGGAATAATACTTACAGGATTTAACTATTTAATTCTGGCAAATCGGATAACACTTATACTTTGGGCCACCGCTTAGTTTATAGTAAGTCGTCGCAATAATATATTCCTATTAAAAAAAAGTAAAATTAACTTCTTTTTCTTTTTCATTTTCTCTATTTATTTCTTATTCGGCCGCTTAAGACTTTTTTAAAAAGTTTCTTTATTCCTAAAGTTCCTTTTAACTAGGAAACGACATTCGTTTTTGTAATAATCCTTTTTACTATAATTAACGCATCCAATATTTAACTTATCTTTTTGAAGTTTCCTTTAAGTAATATTCGTTTCCTTTTAGGTTTTACTTTTATTTTTATTTCCTTTAAATTTGATACCGGAACTTCGATCGTCCCTTTTTCTATCAACCCCTTTTTTCTCCAAGTACCTGTTAAAGGTACGTCTATCCGCAATAATAGCCTTATTATGAAGATACGCGGAGCTTATCTAACTGTTATTGGTGTGATGATGTGTGTATTACTAACTTCGTCTGGATGGATCAAATTGATCCCTGTTGTGTATCTAAAATATACTAGCTACAGGTGGGGCGCGTATGGCCCTAGTGCGGACGCGTTAGGGTTAGTGTTGCACGGGCCAACCAAGATATATATCGCGTCATTAGAAGTTAACGATATAAAGTCGTATTTAACGAATATCGTTCGGACCTTCTTTTGCCATGCGGCATCGACCTGCTTCAGCCCGTAAAGAGGATTTATTAACTGGATGATCTTTTCTGGAGTAATATCAAAGCGTTGTTTTTCATCTGGATACGTATCGAAGTATTCCTACAGCATGGGGAAACGTTTCATAAAAATCTCCTCTTCCAAATCGCCGCCAAGGTACGTAGCGATAAAATCGATCTGCCATATATGCCAACCCATGGACGCTGCCAGCGCCATGAGGATACGCCAATATACCGCGCGTACGGTGTTCGCAGCTGTTTCGTTATAATCTATCCCTTTACGCTGGGTAAAACCCCTGGCGCAGATACGGGCCTTATACTTCTCCAATTCGCCCGTGGAGGTATATTTCTTCTTCAAGACCCATTTGGCATCAATCAAATGGCCCTTAATAGCTGCAGTTGCTGGACGGAAGGCGAAGGTTCCTCGTTGTAGGTTGTCTCCAATCTCCTTGTTGATGGCCTTAAGCCACATATCCCATTCAGGGCTTTCCATGGCTTCCTTAAAACTGGGCCCATCGGCATCGACGTTCAGTACGTGGTCAGAGACTGACTCAACGTCGTACATGTTCCGTATATGCATTAGTTCGTAGGCTTGCCGGACAGCCAATTCGTGGGCTTATCGGGGCAGCATCGCGGTCATCTGGAACTCCGTGGAAAAAATCGTCTTCCGAATCATCAACAAAAATTGAAGTTATGGACTCCTGGATGGTAATCTGCGCCCTCTTGGATTAAGGCCTTCATAATCTCAGGGTCCTCGTCAGGAGCTTCGCATTCGTACAGCTCTGGCTTAACTTTCTTCGGTCTGCCACGCTTTCGCTTCACGGTCTTCGTTTCGTCGTCTGTCTGGTCGTCTGATACGACGTTATCATCGCGGTTGTGGACGCCAACGCCCTTCTTCCTGGGCCGATGGCGGAGTCTGCGCTGTACGTGGGGAGGCAAAGATCTCACAACGTCCCTTGGATCGGGTGGCTCGTCCTTTTCGCCAGTCTCTTCGTATACGCGTACGTGTGGCGTGACTAGGAAACGACCGCCCTCCAGCAGCCAGACCTTATAGTTGTGGGTGCCCTGATAGCCTAGAAACAGGCCCTTGGCCCCTCGTGCCTCCAGCTTTTCAGCTTTGATTCGATGATTTTCGTCGATCAGGACGGTGCAGCGACTGCCAATGATACGGAGGTGGGCGTTGTCAGGTTTCTTCGTATTGTTCGCGTTATCTTTCGAGTTGTCCTTGGCTCCCAACGTTCGATCATAACACTCCTGCGGCGTAACGTTTTCGATCGTGGACTGTCCTGTACGGTTGAGTGTATGGACCGTTGCCTTCATGACGTAGTCCCAAAAGCAGGTTGGAATACGCATCTGGATAACTGTAGCGCGAGCGCTGTCTTGGACGATTCGAATGCTTTTTTTTGGGACACCGTTTTGATACTGATTATGAGGGCTGGAGTTGATCAATTTAACCCTTTCGGTATGGCAGAAGCTTTCGAACAGACCCATTCCGAATTCCCTTCCTCCATCGATTCGGAGGGTCCTAACGGTCTTGTTGTTTAGGGCTAGTTTGGTCTTAACGTTCGTGATATAGGAGCAAAGGTACTGTTGTATTTCGTCCTTGGTCTTGTATGCTTTGAAGACTCGATGGCGGCTAACGTCGTCTATAATGAGACTGTAATACGCGTTGCCGTCGATAGTGACGGGCTTGATCTGGCCCACGTTACACCAAAAGAGCTCCCCAACGTGCGTTCCACGTTCCTGGGGGTCCTTCGAGGGTATCTTGGTGATTTTGGCTCTATCGTAAGCCTCGCAGGCGATTGGTTCGACGTTTAATTCCTTTAGGTTTATTCCTGTGGTTATTTTAATGGTCCACTTCAATCGCTGATCGCTGGGGTGGCATAGACGCCGGTGCCAGAGAATAAACTTTTTTATGACAGCTTTTGTAATTAGGACTTTCCCATCTGCAGTAGAGGCCTGATGGAAAGTTTTTAGCAGGTCGTTTATCTCACTCTTTGCCACGCCCAGCGCGTGTCCCTATTAATTATCGTTATCGTTAGGCAAGGTTCCAACAAAGGGCTCCCTGCGTCCGTAGGTCCATAAAAGAAAGCCACGTTTCGGTACGTCAATCGTGGTCAGCTTCGTTCCGTTATTGTTAATTAGGCAGTTCTTGCTGAGATATCCCTTGCGTCTGTAGAAGATCTCGCCGGAGAATATACGCAACGGGAACGTCGGCACATATAGCGTATATCGCAGCATTATAAAATTGCATTCGCCCTTTGGACCCCTAAGGTCCTAATTAACAGTACCGATCTTTTCGGCCTAAACAGGTCCTCCGTTAGTGACGATCATGAGCTTTCTGTCTTTAATGTCTAGCGATTAGCCTGGGAGGTAGTCCTTGGCGTTATTCGTGATAAATACGTTAGCTCCCGAATCCTACAGTATTTTATTGCGGTTCCCCTTTTGTACGTTATGTGATTGGAGAATCATGGCTCGGGGTTCGTCGACAGCTATATTGCTAGGTGCCCATCCAGGAAGCTTCTTTGATGTACAAATCGGGTCCACTTAGTTTCCGAACACCCCCCTAAATTATATATTAAATCTTCAAAAATCAATATCTCAACAACAATAACAGTTATCAACAATCTGTTTTTTGTTCTATATACAGAATTTAATACTTAATAGGGCCATACTTATTTTGCCTAAGTAAACGCAACCGTTTAGGCATAGTTATAGCTAACTTGTAAAAGAGATGGGGCTCCAAATCCCGCCATTCTGCCTCGATGGCATATTTCATCTCCGCCGTAGAACGAAGCCTGTACTTTCGCCTACTTAATCGTAACTTCAAAATACGCCATATGTTCTTTATTAGAGAAAGATCGGGGTTTTGGAGCGGTTATACGGCATAAGTAATCCCCTAAACCTTTTTGGTTATAGTAACAAGCTTCTTATAGTAATATCGAACGTTATCTTTTTATAATACGACTCCAGGGCCGTATTTGGCCGTTATACGTTGCTAGAATAAAATATAATGGGATATAAGGATTTTGTTAAGGTACGAATATTTATCCATACGGAAGTCCGAATCGAAGGTAACAAAGGGACCTTTTTCGGGGCCTATAAAGCATCCCTATGCGCTAATAGTAATCCGTCCGCTTTTAAACGAAGGCTTTAAACATTGATTAAGATATTTTTCGCCTTTGCCGTAAGTAACGTATACCGTACGGCTGTCGTATCCGACTTCGAAAGTAACTTCGTTTAACTAATACCAAAGCATTTAAGTGGCGTTCTTATAAGTGACGTAAAACGTACGGTACTTTTTTCTATTTTTCTGTAAGATCTAAGGTTTGCGTCGAGTTTTGCAGCGGGCTTTGCCAGTTAGTTTAAGGACGTGACGGACCGTATTTTTACATAGCTGGACTCCGGATTTGCTTGGCGTTTTTAGGGCTTCGAAAGGAACGCGTCGCTCTTTAACGGCAGCGCGTATAAGTTTTCGAGCTATCCGGCCCGTTACTTTAATAGGCTGGCCAGGCCTAGGTCTCGATTCGAAGGTAATAGGACGTCTAGCAGCTTTATGTTCTTTGCAGCGGCTGATAATGTCATGGACCGTTAATTTTGGGACGTTTTCAAGGCGTGCAATCTCCGAATACGTATGCCGGGCGCGATATAAGGCCCAAATGGCTGCACGTTTCGTTTCAGACAATTCGCGCCTTTTAGTTTTGGGTTGGTTAGCTATTGGAATGAATACGGTTATGTTATGCTGCCCAAATGATTCATACAAAATGGGTGGTGATGGTGGGAAATGTGGCATTTAGGGGCTAAGTGGGGGGGAAATTCGTCCGGAAACTAAGTGGACCCGATTTGTACCAGTGCTTCCAGTGTTTCCAGATTTGGACCTTTTAGGGCGTTGGGTGTTACCTCCACCGGCAACGGCGCCCTCTGGAGCAGTTACGCCCTTTGGCGCTGACTTCTGCTTCATGGCGCGATCGAATAGCTCCATGATTTTTCTTATTTCCGATTGGTCGACTGTTGCGGAGTAGCCAGCCTGATACTTTTTCGGGGGCTAATTGTATAGGTCTTCAAGGCCGTCTGGGATGAAGTGTGCCTTTGATTGGCGCTGCTAAACGTTGTTGCTGTTGCTATTGTTAGACCTGCCGTTGTTGCCGTTGTTTCGGCCGTTGTTGCGTTGATCGTTGCGCTGATCATTGCCATCCTTCTTGGGCTTACGGCAGTCCTTCGCCAAATGGCCGTATTTCCCACAGTTCCAACAAAGGGGTTCGCCTTTCGCATTCTATGAAGGCTTGTCGCTATTATTGTTCTTCCCCTTGTTGTTATTGTTGTTTCGGCCTTTCGCGTTATGGCTTTGGCCTTTGGGCTTATCGTTGTTGTTGCTTTTGCCCTTTGGCTTCCTAACGCGATAATGGAATTCGCTATTGAAGTTATCAATAAGGCGGTAGAACGTATAGTCCGTTTTTCGCAGCACGGAACTGATCATACGACACCAACTGCTTGCCTTATCTTCGACAGCAATTAGAAACATGGTGACCTGTTAATCTCTGCCCAGCTTTATGCTAGAATCTTTAACATCTTTAACTAGCTTCTGGAATTTCGTAATAAATGCGATTAGGTCTTTGCCATCATAACGTAACTGGCTCAGTTCTTTCTATAGAAAACGCTAACGGGTTTTTCCAGTAGCGATATAGGTTTTACGGAAGGTTTTTAACATATTCGTACCTTTCTTAATACCAGTGATAAGTTCTAGGGGTACCCGACGGGTCGTTTTCGTAATTGCTTTCGCCAGGCGTAACTTATTAAAGGTGGAAAGCTTTATTCCCTTTTTATACCCTATCTCTTCAAATGCTAAATCCAGGGCGTTCTTCTAAAACTCCCAATTCTTTAGGCCCTTTAAGTGATTCTCCTTATCGAGTAAAAAGTCGAAACGCTTCCATCGAAGCTTGGAATCCTTTTTTTTCTTGGACTTCTTTTTCTTACGCTTTTTCTTATCTTTTTCGTTTTTGTCGTACTTTTTACGACGTTTCTTTCGGTCGTCATCACTCGAATCGCTCGAATCGCTGTCCGAATCGGAATCCGAATCTTCTGACGATAAGGATAAGCTAGATAAGGACGAACTGCTGGAAGAGCTGCTAAAACTGTCTCCGCTACCTCCGCCGCCGCGTTTGTTTCCGCAGTTGCTGCTGCTGTTACTTGATAAGGACGAAAAGGGTGGTGGCGGTAGTATGGCCGTTCGAATTAATAAAGGCGAAAACGTTTTGATTCGTAGGCCGATACCGGCTAAGTTATGCTATTGATCCATCGGATCTGTAAGGTTCGTAGGGTTTACTGGGAAGGACGGTAACTTCGTTTCCTTTCTCTTTCCCTTGCCCTTACTGTCGGGCTTTAAGGGTTTTTCGGTATGCTCCGGACTTTTTATAATAGTCTGGAAGCTGCTATTAGACCGATTAGTTGGCTTCGTCGGGCCGTTCTTCGCTGACGATCCACTGCTAAGGTCGGAGCCAAAACTTTTCGTTAATAACTCCTCGAATCGCTTAGATCTCTGTCTGTATAATTTACTTATGTTGCTGGCCCGTCGGAATTCCTCCTCCAGGGTTTGCTGATCTCGTTCAGCTATCGCGCGCTGCTGGCGTTTAGCAGCTGCTATATTAGTTAATTTCTCAACCTGCTTCCGTAAACGCTCAGCTTCTTGGAAAAGGCGTTCGCGCTCTAGGGAAGTCTTTTTCAACTCGCTAAAGGAGTCGTCTTTTCGTAATACGAAGGTGTCATCCTGCTGGGCGACACGGGCGTCGCGTAAAAGCGCTTGCTGGTTATTCTGGGATTCTATTGTATATACTTCAACCTAAACAAATTCGTTTTCGTTGGCTTCTGCCGATTGCTAAATTCTAAGCCGGTCTTTTAACCTCGTAGCGCGTTTACTGACAATCTCGTAGCGGTACTTAACAACAGAAAACAGAAAAGCTCTAAATCGCGATCTTCTCTCTTTTAAAAAAACCAAAAGATGCTACCATGTAAAGATACGCGGAACTTATCTGACTGTTATTGGTATGATAATGTATGTATTACTAACTTCGTCTGGATGGATCAGATTGATCCTTGTTGTGTATCTAAAATATACTAGCTACAGGTGGGGCGCGTATGGCCCTAGTGCGATTAATCCGGACGGTTAAACTGAAAGTTTTGCCTAAATCCCTGCAAAAAACTTAACTACGAATAAAGCTTTCAAACGTTATATTAAAGTTATTATTTTAATGCCAGAAATTCAATGTACGCGTACGTATATTTTGTTCAAAGGGCGAAACGCGATAAAATTAGGAAAATTCGGTTTTATCGTATTCGGAAAGCGGTAATAAAGACGCGATAGATTCGGGCTGCAACTGTTACACGCGCTGGGGTTTAAAAGTAGCAAACGGGTCCTAATTAGGACCAAAGTGATATTAATAATAAGCCATGATCGTAATAACCGTATAAATGTATATATAGCTATAAAAAACGTTTTGTTGTTCAGTTATCACGGATTTTCGTTTATTTAAAGAAATAAATGCTGCAAATAAACCCCTCTTTCGCACAACTACAACTTAGGCCTCGCTGGCTCGTTACGGGAATTTGGGATATGATTGGTTAATTTTTAGCGTTGTGGAGCGGTACTTGAGTGACTTCGAAGAAAATGGAGAACGAGCCAGCGGGGCCTGAGCTAGCTGAGGTAGCGAATAATTTCAAAAAAGGAATTAGCTAATTAGAAGGACTTAATCGCCGGAAAAAAGATAAAATGGAACGTTGCGGCTTTAGGAAGTGATAAAGTGTGACGGTCAACGCCGTAACTGCGTCGAGGCGTTGAGGGGGTGTGTCAGCTAGCAGGGGGTGCGCTAGCACCCCATATACGGAAAGGCTCCCTCTGATCGGAAGATATATGCTCCGTGGCTAGATTACTTCAAAGATCAGTACGCGTTGCTAGAATGCACGCAACTAGCCAATTAATACAACACCTCTGATGTCCCCTATATCTGACAACAATTGAATATCGAAGACGTCAGAAGCTAATAGCCCAAGAGGGGTTGCTTTCGCAAGCTAGTTCAAGCGCTAGGGGGTACATGGGACGAAAGCATAATGTCTTATGCAAAATAGGTGGGGCCAAAATGTCACTTTCCCGCCATCTCCCAGCTCTACCGAACACACCCTAAGTGTCCGGCCCGCTAGGCTCACCGGCAAAGCCGGTAGGAATCTGCACTCCCAATTCAGCGCTAGCACCTTCGCAGTGGATAAGCCCGCCAGTCTGAAGGCGACCGGATCAAAGTCACACATACTTGAAACTGGGGCGGCGGAAATTCTTAGATATGGGGGACATCAATTGTCTTGTATTGTTGAGTGGCTGGTTGCGTGTTTTATCGTACGAGTACTTCTTTTAAGTATTGCTACGGAACGTATATGTTCCGATTAAAGGGAGCCTTTCCGTATATCGGGTAAGTTCGTACGTCCTGCTAGCTGACAGTTACCGTTAGCAACTGTTAGCTACTAACCGTAATTTTTAGTAGCCTGATAAAAACACGACGGTACTAGTAGGTAGCCGCTCCAACCTAAACGCCGCAAAGTTATAGCCCAATCGCCGTCTGGCCTTCCAACAAACCGGAGCAGAGCAGGGCCACACATCGGAGATCTCCTTGCCTTACCGGCATTGTGATACGTACCTGAAATGCTAAGCTTAGGGCTGGACGACGCCGCACCGAAAGGAGGCTTGGCTGTATCGCATGGTTACCAATAATCTATCTTCGTGTCTCAGCCTCCGAGCACTCCAGCTTGATTCCCTAACGCCGCAAATGTTCTAGGGCTTTGTCCGGCTGTCGTGGAAAGCAGACGAATTCAAAGGGTAAAGCGCTCATTAGACAAGGACGCAAAGCTGCAGCCTAGTTCGGCCCTAAAAATTGCAACAAGCATCCCGTGGGCACGCCTTTGAACTGACTTCACCGCCGATACGCTATCATTCATAACAATCGACAAATCACTGGCTCCAATGCGATGCTAGCGAAGGCGTATATGCCGCCTATCACAAACGCAACAGGACGCCTCACAGAGGGGAAGGGACGAGACGTATATGCCTATGCCTCTTGATACATCAAGCCTCGGCCTCTGTCTCAAACTTGACCATGGGCTCATGATGGCGGGGTCGAAGTGGCTGTCAGATGGCAGCTGGGCGATTGACCATCCAGACTGGTAAGAAAGCCTGCTCTCGTACAGTCCTTCTCGAGGTCGAAGCGGAAATGCCGGCGGGGACAAATATCGCTTTATATAAACCGTCAGCATCCTTCTCAAAATCTAGTTCTCGACATCCACGACAGGTTCTTCAGACCCTCAAAGCCTTACAACACACACAATCCCTAGCCTTATCCCTAGTTGCCCAGAATGGCTGACACCGAAGCTACCCCCGCACCCAAGGTTATCCCTGGCCAGTGGATCGTGAGACTCAAGGCATTCGCTTCCGCGGGTACCAAAACCAACCACCTGTCCTCCGTGAAAAGCCGCAACGCGGATGCGACGCCTTTCAACGTTGAAGTTCATCATGAGTACAATCTCGACGAGGCCCGGGCCTATTCGGCTTCCTTTGATGATGCTACCAAGGAGCAGCTAGAGCAACTGGCCGAGGTATGTCCCAGCCTGAACCCCCTTTCCCACCCCAAGGCACCACTAACGCCACCCAGGTTGCCTCCGTAGAACCAGTCATCCTCTACAAGCACAGCGCCATCTCATCCGTCACCAACCCCGAAGTCCCCTGGGGTCTCGCTCGCGTCTCCAACTACGGAAAGGTTCCTGCCACCGGCCCTTACACGTACAAGTACAACGACGCCGCCGCCGGGCAGGGCGTCGTCGCATACGTGCTGGACACCGGCATCAACGATAAGCACGTCCAGTTCGAAGGCCGCGCTGCCAAGGGACCCGTCTTTGTGACGCCGCCGTATCCCAACACCGTCACCAGCGACGACGACAAGCAGGGCCACGGCACGCACTGCGCGGGGACTATCGGCTCCAAGGACTACGGCGTCGCCAAGAAGGTCGACATAATCGGCATCAAGGTCTTCAATGACCTCCCTGATGGGGATGACCGGGCCGGCGCAACCAATGCCGACATCATGGCCGCCATCGAGTATGTCGTTCAGGAATACAAGAGCCATGGAAAGCCGTCCGTCATTAATCTCAGTCTCGGAGGCCCTCGTTTTGAGCCCATGGACGCGACGATTTCCGCTGCGGTGAGAGCTGGTGTCATCGTTGTGTGTGCTGCTGGTAATGCATCCCCACCCACTTTCCAGGCGGTATGTATTCCCAATCGAAGTCTGTGAAGATGTCAGGCTCATCAAAATCATCACAGAGGGACGCCGACACGACTTCGCCGGCTCGTACCCCACTTGCCATCACCGTCGCTGCGTCCGACGTGGAAGACAAGATCGCAACCTTTAGTTATTATGGCAAATGTAAGTGAAGCTTAGCCGATGAGAACATCCAGTGAAGGGGACATTAAGGCTGCTATAGTGATCGACATCATCGCCCCTGGCGTCCAGGTCACGTCGACCTGGATCGGCCCCAACAACACCGAAACCCAAACCATCAGCGGAACCTCCATGGGTAAGAGGCTTTCATACACAACTAGCACTTGCGCAACTTTGCGACACAGATTTGCTGACGTACTAACACTCAGCCTGTCCCCATGTTGTCGGCATCGCCGCCACTATCCTCAGCAACCCAAAGGTGGAGAACAAGTCTCCCTTCGACGTCGCGTCAGAGCTGCTCATCCTAGCGGATAAGAACAGGATCACCGGTCTAAATGGCAAGAAGCAGGGGACTATCGATGCCGTGTCCCAGGTGTCGCTTCAGGTCTGAGAGTTAGATTGGCGCGCTTAGGGCATCATTTCGTGTGTGGTCTTCCACTGTTTTCACGGGTTCCGAACCAAGTAGTCAATCAAATTGTTGAGGGCAAAGTGAACCTATGCACCCCTGTTTCCATTTCGACCCCGTCGAGCGCCACCCCATCAACGGATCACAAGTCTCTCATCCTCCAGCCCGATGACAGCGACGGCGACACTGACAGTAGTGGGTACAGCACGTATGATCCTACCCTCAAACTTCGTAAACCGAGCCAATTTCCCGACGATCGGTAGGAAATGCTAGAGTACGGCCAGAAGCGTTTCCGCTGGCGTGAGGAAGCCTACCAATTCAGGTGAAAAAAGGTCACTCCACGAATCTTCCCTAGACAGTCCTCGATTACACGTAAGACGAGCGGCCTAAGCTCTCGTAACGGTTGGCTGTCGAAGAAGCCAGCAGTCAAGGGCGCGAATCCTCCAGGAACCTCAAAGTCTAGGCAAGCGGTGACAGGCCGCTGGAAGAGTTCGGCAGGGGGGTTGAGGGGCTGAGGATTCGAGCCAGAGAAGGGCGGGGAGCCGCGTTAAGATAATAAGGTGTTTTGCTGGGACTTGGATTATGCGAATGTAAACGCCGTGCATCCTGTTGCAGCGCATTCCCCCAGATTTCCAAGGCACCCGTTTTGCGGAACCGAATGTGTTCACAGACGCGTTGGTTATTCCTATGGCTGGTGACGGCACCGGTTCTTTACAACTGTCCGAGGAGGCGTACCGTGGAGCAGCGGAGGGATCCAGCCTCTGCAATATTAAATCCCCTTCCTCCCCATATTTCCCTAGATAGTGGTGAAGGCGCACAATTTGTCGAATTTACGCCCAGCGGACCTCCAAAGACATCGTTTATCGCTGGGTTTTAAAAGTTAGCTCGTCCGTGGGAAGGCTAAACAGAGAACGATGCTGCCATGCGAAAATAAAGGTTTTGGGATTAAGGCGCAAGCTCTCTGACGAGCAGCTTAGCGGGCTGACTGACGTACGCGAGGCGGGGGCTCGAGCAAGGCGATAAGATAATGGGTTACTATTTCAAACGTATATGTCAGCTAGTAGAAGGTGCACTAGCACTCCATATATGATAAAACTGCCTTTGATCGGAATATATATGCTTCGGGGCTAGATTATTTCAAAGATTAGTACGCGTTCCGAAAGCGTACGTAACTAGCCATTTAATATAACAGAACTAATGTCCCTAAATATGTATTTAATAATTAAAATTTTTATTCGCTTAATTCGCGTTATTTATCAATTAATCAGCTGTTGCTAAAACGATATAAGCTGTATATCAGTAGTAATTATTTATACACTTAGCTATAATAGAGACCGTACCGCCGAAGTCCGCAGTTATTTAGAACGGCGCTATAAATTGGAACAAATTCAACAACGAATTTAAGATTAAAGCTAAAGGATATAATTTATAGGCCTATATTAATCCTGATCAGGATTTTGCATAGCTTGTTAAACTTACAGCGCTTGATATAAGCTTTTATTTAAAGAGACGAATTCGTTAAACAACGCGAGTAATTAGTACTTTTTTTTGGAAGAAACTTGACAAGTCGAAAAAGTCGATCGGACGGATTATCCGATAAATACTTTCGAGATAACGACCGGAGGTAAACAAGCTTAGAATTAGAATTTATGACCTATCTTTATTTAAATCGAGGATATAAAACCTTCCGTAAAAGCTGTAACGAATTTAGAAAATAGGTTATAGATAGCGTTTTCTATTAAGTAAATTTGTTTAAGACTAGACAATGATGTTAAGTGCTGGTACCTTAAATGACAACAACCTCAAAAGGTTTACGGCAGTTAGTTGCTTATAAATACTAAACGTAAATACGAAAACCGATCTAGGCAGGCCCTGAAAACAGCTAAAAGGTTTAATAAATAAATAGCAAAGTAATAAAAGCTTACGATTTAAGGCTAGCGTTACACGGTTTCTGAAATAATCATGCTAGTTATTTAAACGAATCAGTTATATACAGCACTAGCGCCGATGATACCTAATTGGTCGAATTTATTTCGTATTCTTTTAACTGAGATAATATCGAAAGCAGAACGATGAATTACATGGAATTTAAAGCTTATTTTTACATTATTAAACCATAACAAATTTATAACAGTTAGTGAAAAACGTTGTGACAGTATTCTCAGTTGTTATAATGCCATAACCAACTTTGTGATTAAAAGCATTTGGATTAGAAAAAAAAATATTAAGAATTAACTACGTAGTAAAAACTTTTAAAAAAAAACAGAAACGAGGTAGTTATAAAGCTGACTACACGGGCCGGAACAGGAATAAACGAAAGCGTTAAAAATAGGATGCGCAGAATATACGTCTTAAAGCTTAGTTAAGCATTTATTACCTGGTACTCGGATACTTTTATGTATTTTTTTAATAAGACCTCAAAAGATTTCCGCTTTAATAAGATGATAACAGCATTAATTCCGAAACGTATCGTTATTCATTAATTTATAAATGAAGAAATTAACCATTTATTAAAGACTGTAGAAAAGTTAACTACTTAGGAAATTGATTAATTCCTAGCGGGAATAAGATAAATCCTAACCTAATTTTTAAATTCAAATTAACGTAATAAGAACAACGTCGCGTTTTACCTTTTAAGAAATATATCTATTTTAAAATTAAGGTTTACGATAACATGCCAGACAAGCTCGCGAGCCGGACAAGCTCGCGAGCCTTTTTTTGACACCTGGCAACAACAAATTCAAATTGATCAACTATAACACATCAAATCAATTCAAATTAATTGGAATCTTCTTCGCTAGACGTATTTACAACTTCTTCACAAGTACGCGCATTATGTCCGGGCTTGCTGCAAACGCCATACTTCCGCTCCTTAGTTTTAACCCTTTTGCGACGATTGCTTCCAGCAGCTTTCAACTGCATTTTTTTACCACCCCTTTCTTTTTGGGTCAAAAAAGATTATCTCTTTTGTATAGTAAATATTCCTCCTTCTTAAAGACGTTTATTTTTGGTCCTGCGACGTTTGCTTAAGATGTGGTTTGTTTCGCGCAATTGGGCAACTTTTTTCTAAAGAAAAACATTTTGGTACAAAAGTAATAAGTTACTTTTGGTTAAGAAATTAACCGATTCAGCCTCTTTTTTTGAACGAGTTACCCTGCTAGTTTCCAATCTTTCTTTGCAAATAACGTCCTTGCCTCGTTATTTCTTTAATATTCTTAAGGGTTTTCGCGGGCGGGAGAGGAATGGAACCGGCAGAGGTCAGCGGGAGACGGTTGGCGTAAGCATAACTGGAAAAACCTCCAATTCGGAAAGAACGTTATTAGGATTAAATAGAATAAGACCAGCTTTCGCAAATCTAGATTTAATGTTATCTGGCGTTATGGCAGCTTGGAACGCGTCGTAAAAGCCGGCGAGAAAATCTTCTTTAGCAATATGAATATAATGGCATTGTATTAAGTTTTCGATATAACGCAAATAAGCGCGTTTCAAAAAAAAAAAAGATATATCAAAAGGTTAAAGCCGATACGAAAAATACGCAGGTATACAAAACGTAATAATGTTATTATTGGCGCAGTATTTTTCGAATTCCATCAAATAGTAACTTTCGTAGCTATCGAGGACAAGGAAACGTTTCGTGTCAGCTAGCAGGGGGTGCGCTAGCACCCCATTTACGGAAAAGCTCCCTCTGATCGGAACATATAGGTTCTGTGACTAGACTCCATAAAAAGAGGAGTGCGCGTTTTAGAGCGTCTGCAGCTAGTTATCTAATACAATACAACTGATGTCCCTTATATCTGACAATTAAGAGTTTTATTCGCTTAATTCGCGTTATTATTAATTGATCAGCTGCTGCTGAGACGATATAGGTTGAACATTAATAGCAATTACCTATATACCCTATTTTCTATAATGGCGACCGTACCGTCGACGTCCTCCGTTATTTACAAAGGACTTAAGGACTGGGATCGCTTTAAAGGCGAATTCCAATTAAGAGCGTACGCGCTTGGTATTTGGCGTTATATTAATCCTGATCAGGATAATTTATGGCCTGTCGAACTTACGAAACCCGATATAACCTTTTATCCGAAAAGACGATTTCGTTAAGTAACGACGCAAGCAGCTATTTCCTTTTCCGAAGAAACTATACAGGCCGAAAAAATCGATTATACGGGTTATTTAACAAGTTTGCTTAAAATGACGACAAAAGGTAAACAAGCTTATATGCAAGACTTTGCGATATATACTTACGAAAATCGGAAATACGAGAACTTTTGCAAAAAGATCAACGACCTTACGAAATGGGTCCTAAAGTCGGTATTTCCAGCAATCAAAAAAACGAATCTTTTTCTAGGAAAAAACTTAAAAAAATAATATGCCACTTTGGCCGAATCCGGTAAGGTATATAACAGCAGGCTTATAAATAATACCTAACGAAAGTACCGCGAAACGTTAAAGCAAGCTTCGAAGTTAGCGAAAAAACAAAATAAATAAATCGTAAAGTAACAGGAAATAATGGCCTAAAGATAGCGTTATCGCGTTCCAAAAATAAAGATAGCGACCATATAAATTAACGACTTGTATATAACTTTGGCTTTAATTATGGAAAATTGAACGATTACCGTTTAGATGGTAAAAAAAGCCGAAATTAATAACGGTACGATTAGTTACCAAAAGGTAACTGCCAACTTTTTGGACCATTAAGGGTTAACCCATCCACTATTTACATTACGAAATATTAAGGTAACGTTTCCGACTTTCCAAAGGACTCCAGTAAATTCTTTTAATTAGGGCGATCCTGATCAGGAAGATACTAAGGATATTAACCTTCCACCGTAAAGAAAAACCTAAAGGCGTAAGTCGAAACGGTACGGCTGTAAAAGTTCTTAAACGGACCGAAACAAAAGCAAACGAAAGCGACAAAAATCGGATGCGTAAGGCATTTATTGAAAGGCCTGCTTAAACGCCTACGATACCTTATCCCAATGCTTTTATACGTTCCCTAGCAAAGCTTTAAAAAGGTTCCGTTTTAACGATAGGATAATTACATACGTTTAATATCAAATTACTTCCGATTAGTCTTTAAAGGAAAAGATTAAACGTTTATCAAAGTTTGTGAAAAAGCTAACTACCTAAAAAACCGAATAATTCCTACAGGAAGTAAGGCAAATCTTGGCGTACTTTTTAATCTTTAATTAACGTAATACGACAAACGTCGCGTTTTACTTCTTAAAAAATTCATTAATTTTAAATTTAAGCGTTACGATTTATATTTTTAACCTTATTAGCAAGTTTCTAAACTTTAAATCAACCGTATAAGACGACGGGGTATATGCAGGCAACAGTTTCTTATCGATTAAAAGGTACGGAAAGGTTAATATAATGCTTCGAAATCCTAACGGTATGAAAGCATTACGTTTATACGACGTAGCCCACTGTAAAAGCTTCGCATACAACCTGGTATCTCTCCGGCAACTCCGGAAAAAAAGGTACTAGTAAAACAATAAAAAAACCAACAACTTTATTCGAGATAAATACGATCAAATAATTGCTACGTTAATAAATAAATTTGATCAGTTCGTTACTAAAGATATTAATGTAACAACTACCCATGCGGCCCTGGCAGCCTATAAACGAAACATCAACTTATATACAGCGAAACCACCATGAATCGGTAACGGTACAATTTGGCACTTAAAACTAAAACATTCAAGGCCCGAAGTAATCGCCCAGTTGCAATTCCATGCAAAAGGAATCCGCCTAAAATCTCTTACAACAGTCGAATACCAAGCATATAACAAGGCGAAAGCCAAAAGATTAATACGCCGCAAGCCGAAAAAGAAAACTTCCCGATCAGGACAGAAAATCGCCATCGACTCCACAAACTTCGAAAAAAACCCTAAAAGATACAGATACGTCATGTTTGCCACCGACAGATACTCAGGTTTCATCTGGAACATCTACCTCAAGAATCGAAAGTAAAATACACTAAACACAACGTTTCGGCATCTTTTAAAAGTCCTCAAGAACGAGAACAAGGTCTTTTCACAAGTATTCGAATACGACAACGAAATCTTGAAAAATTATCAACTTCGAAATATGCTCCAGTCGCTTTCTTTCAATATTAAACTTAAGTTTTCAGCACCGCATACCCAGGCCCAAAACGGGGGTGCAAAACGCTTAAAAGGTGTAATTAAGGAAAAAGCGACTGCGATGCGAAATAACGTTAAGTTACCTTCGTTTTTGATCGTATACATCTTTAAAACTGCAATATATCTATATAACCGTACCCCTAAATACGTATTCTTTTGGCAAAGCCCATACGAAGTTTATTACATTTACCTAGCGTACAGAAACGGCGTTACAATGCTTAATCGGAAACCCTAGCAAGCTCATCTGCAAATGTATAGCTATATAGCTTACGTTATAACAACTGCCGCTATAAAGAAAAAGCAGAAACTTTAAAAGCTAAATCCTAAAGCATAAATTGGCTACCTTGTCGGCTACCGATTTACGAATATCTACGAGATCTGGAACCCATTAATTAATAAGGTTATTACCATTCGAAACGTACAGTTCAACGAAAAGGCCACCTTTTTAAGTAATATCAAAGATTTAAAAAACGACTTTTTGTACGTTATAGAAAAAAAGCTCCAAAAGCTGTTTTAATAAGTAAAAATACCTGATTAAGCAAATAACTATTTAACCTTTATACAAAAGGAAAATGAAAACCTAAGCGGAACAATTCAGTTATCGGCTGAACAGAAAAAATAGTTTCAAAAAGGTACCAGCGTAAAAGGCGTATAAAGTAGCGAAAAACAAGCCTGTTTCTAAAAAACTGATTACCTTTATATAACCGCTGTATTCGAACCATTTCTGTCCCTTAGTCCATCACCTCCGCCAGCGTCTGCCCTAATAACTGCTACGATCATTGCGCTGGCAGAAGGAATAAAGGTAGCCCTAAATTCCTTTTACATTATTTAAACTAAAGTAATGGTAAAAGACGAAGGTACCTTACGGGTAATAAGCGTAAGCCCCCCGTATGTTCCGTATTTAAAAGGTATTATCCGAAACGAATATAAGGTATAAAAAGCCGCTTTTAATGCAGGACGTTTAGCCTCTTTTATAAGTACGTACGATAACCGGCCGGTAAGCTGCGGAAATTTAAGGAAGTTAATTACCCGAAATACGCGCCATTTTAATCGAAAAGGTTATGATACTTTAGCATATAAAAAGATACTTAGGTCGCTAAACCGGGTACATAAGCGCGATTTACCGCCGGCGGCGCGAAGCTATAAAAAGCTAAATACATACCCGTTAAGGAAAATATTTCGTAAAGCTGAAAAGGCTTACTTGCAAAGCTATAAGAAAATGCAATCCTGGGAAGCCGTTAATTAGTTTTCTGCTAAAGGGAAACAAACGTTAAGGTGCATATAGGTATACGTTTACAAGTTTAACAAACATAGCTAGTTGCAAAAATGCAAAATACGTTTCGTTATACGGGGCGATTAACAGCTTAAAAACGCTTATGGTAATATATATGTATTTATATTAGCTAAAAGGTTGTTTCGAACTTTAATTGCTATCGCGGCTAAGTTTAACCTGGAGCGTAAACAGTATAACGTTATAAACGCTTTCGTTAACGCTAATCTACCTGACGAAATATATATAAAAACGCCCCCAGGTTACTTATAACGTAGCAAAATCCTTTTATTTAGGAAGGTATTATATAAATTAAAAAAGTTACTTTTGCTATAACAGAAAAACTTTACTGGGATACTTACAGAATTAAAACTTCGCCCCGTTCCTTACGAACCGTATTGTTTTATTCGTCAGGAAATACTTTTTTTTTATGGACGATATTATTATCGCATACTGCAAGAAAAATCAAAACCTCGTCCATCAGTTAATCCAACAGATACGAAAACGGTATACCTTTATAAAAGATAAAAACCTGCAGTAGTTCTTCGGCATCGAAATAATTAAAAACAAAGTTGAAAAAAAAGATCTGGCTTTCATAATTAGATTTTATAAATAAGCTGGTTAACTTAATCCTAAAAGAAAGTTTAAATAATTTCCCAGATATGCCAATAACGAGCGTCGAGCTATTGCCGAATCCTAATCTGGCTTATTTAGGTTCTGTTAACAGATACCAAAAAAAAATCGGTTTTATCCTATACGTAGCAGTTAATACGCGACCTAATATAGCTTTTGCAGTATTCCGATTTGCCCGATTTAACCTAAACCCTAATAACGTGTATTATAAAGCGGCCGATCGGGTTGTATTATGCTTAATCGGAACCAAGACGCTAGCGTTATAATCCGGTGATAAAAATTCGTTAAATACCTAAAGCGATACCTTTTTTGCGGGTAATACGATCGATCGAAAAAGCTTTTAAACTTACGTTATAAAGCTATTTGGAAAAGTAATAAAATGGCGGGCAGATAAGCAAGATACAGTAATTACTTTTATAACAAAAGCGGAATTGTTGTTCCTTGCACAGGTTGCAAAAAAGGCCTTGTTGAGTTTTCGACTAATTAAAAAGCTTGAAGTTATTTTAAATACTAGACCGTTAAATATATAGTGCAATAATTAACAGACGATACGGCTTATTAACGCCGATCTCGCCTTGTTGCAGATAAAGCTGCGGCATATGGATATACATAACTACTAATTGCGAAAAGCCGCAGAAAAGGACATAATTAAAGTGGATTATATACTTACGGGCGATATACTGGCTGATGGGCTAATTAAGGCCTTAATACGCGAACCCTTTAAGCATTTCAAAAAGCAGCTAAGACTAGTGGATATTACGGAAGCCCTCGATCGGCAGAGGAACAACCTGCGGGTAATTTCAGAGGAGGAATTGGCCGATCAGGAGGATACAATCGCCGGAAGAGAGGTGGAATGGAAAGCTGCGGCTCTAGGAGGTGAAGAAGTGAAGTGATTAACGCCGTGACTGCGTCAAGACGTTGAGGAGGTGTGTCAGCTAGCAGGGGGTGCGCTAGCATCCCATTTACAAAAAAGCTCCCTCTAATCGCAACATATAGGTTCCGTAACTAGACTCCATAAAAAGAGGAGTGCGCGTTTTAGAGCGTTTACAGCTAGTCATCCAATACAACATAACTGATGTCTCCTATATCTGACATTTCGAGCCTTTTATACGCGTCCGAATATATTTGTCAAAATGCTGGATCTATTCGAAACCCAATTTATTTATTATCTAGCCATTATGATCTAATGCGATCTTTTAATCGGCTGCTAGCAATAGGCTATCGCGGTACGAAACCTAAAATAATTTTTCCCCTCCATGATAATAAATGGCAGCACAGCCCAACCTTAGAAATTAACGGTCTGCATAAATATAACCCATCCTTTATTCCCTTGTTGCGTTTATCTAGGTTTTTTACGTTTTTCCGCACTAGTAACTACCATTCCCGCTGCTATAAAAAGCCCCATCAAAAGTTTAATTTCGTCGAAATTGTAAATATCCGTTTCTGCGATACCGTATTTCGCGATAATAACCCGAACAAGTTCGAACCACTTACGAAACGTTTCTAGATTTCCGGATAAAACCCGCTAATAATCGATCTTTCGCTTTAAACTCGTCTAAAATTGTTATTGCCGTTTAACAAAGTTCGACGCTCATTTAACTCCAACGCGCCTTGCAGCGTATTAGGCAAGCAGTATATTGGCCATATCTTCAACATGCTAAAACCGGACAAAAAATACTTGTATATCTAGGTCAAGGACTCTTTCGATTATAGATTTCTTTTCGGTCGCCGTTAATTGTCGGAGATGGGGGACAATATCGGCTCGGGCGGATTGTCCGTGGTAACGGGCTTTCAGTATAGATTCGGAGACTTCCTATATCGAATACAACTTTTTGAAACTAAATTTTAGATCTCGTTGTTTCTCCTAAATAGCTAGATTCATTCTAGCTTCTTTTGTGAGGCGCTCCATTTTGTGGTGTTGAAAAATCAATAATTAAAGTTGGGCAGTTGAGACGTTAAGAAAATTAGCTCGCGAGCTTGTCTAGCACCTTATACATTTTTCACCTAATCAACACAAATTCCTAAACCATAGAATGACGATCTAAGGCGGAGGAATGTACGCAGAAAACAGCTTCGCCTTGATTAAAAAAGACAGAAAAATAAATATACTGCTTTAAAGCTTTAAGAGGTTAAAGGCGTTACGTTTATACGACGTGGTCTATTCCAAAGATTTCGTATACAAACTGGTATCTGTCCGACAGCTCCGAAAAAAGGTGTGACGGCTATGAGCTTAACCAACTATTAAACCTAAGCCGCACGGTTTATGTTGGCAGTGGTATCGTAAGAATCTGAATAATAAAATGATAGTTACGTGTAGTAATAGCAGATATATATCCAGGTAGCCAAGTTATAATTGCAAGCTGATGCTATTTAAATTACGGAAAAAGATGAACGTATATATCTTAAACGGGATCTCTTTAAATCCGTTTTTTCTTCCGGATCGATTTACTGCCATCCTTATAAATCCGAAAATCCTTTTGGATCTATACTACACTGATGTTACGAATCAGGATCTACTCTCCCTATCTGGACAAGAACACCCTACGGTTAAACTCCGGAGGCAGATGTCTTGGCATTTTAATGTAATCTGGAGGATCTAGTAGATCTGGACCAGATTACACAGATCTAGCAGATTTACAATACACCCATAAAAAGCCAAAGGATATATAATGGATAAGTTTCTTTTATAAATAATACCTATTTAGTTTCGCTTCTGAGCTATTAATTTAAGTCTTCAATTAAAAACATCGTTTTTCGAATAAAGGAAAAGTCCGTAAAATTTTTTAACAAACAAATTACTAAATTATTTTTCGCCTTATTATTACCTGCAAATCAAAATCCCTTTTCGAATAGTAATTACGCATTCAGGTAGTTATATAACAGGTTCGTTACATTTTGATAGCTCCTTAATTAATAACCGACGAATGGTTTAAGGGCCAGTTGGATATAAGCTTTCCTAAACTCAGTAAAAACGATATTATAAAACGGCATTTAAAAAATAAACGACATATCAGATCGCCATCACTAATTAATAAAGAATCAATATCTAAATTAAAACATTTTACCCCTTATTTAAAAAGTCCTTTTTTTCATTAATAACATAACCCTCCTTACTACTCGGTTTCAAAAGGACCTTTTTTTTTCTGCAACAACCCTTTCCGGCTTCCAAGGAAACCATTAAAATCCAAGAAAACGAACCGGAAAAAGAAAAAAAAGAATCCAATAGCCAGAAAGACAAGGGAAAAGAACTTACGATTGACGATAAACTGCGCACCTTAATAACTAAACTTTAGGCGGTAAAAAGAGAAAATGCTCAACTCGCTCGACAGCAAAGATTTTCGACATTACCTTTATTTGGTACGAATTAATCCTACGAAAATATTATTCCACCCCCTGCTTATTATAAAATGCAAAAAGTTAAAGGTTAGAAGCCAATTTCCCCAAAACCCTACGACGGTACCACAAATATGGAAAAGTTTTTAATTTAAGCTAAACTTTACGTTAAGTTTTTCAAAAACTTCCTAAAGAAAAATTATCAAAAGATATTAGCCATTTTTCAGCTGCTTGCAAGAAAGGTTTTTTTAATAATTCCAACCAATTATAAAGGATTACTTCGAAAATTACCTTGACGAATTATCCGACTTTACTAATTACATTTTCAATAATTACGAATACTTAAAACAGCGAATACAAACCTTATTTAGAAACTTAGATAAATAATAAAATGCCGTTAAAAAGCTGCACCTTTTCTAGCAGATAAATTCAGCGGCTAAATATACGACGGAATTTAACCGCTTTGCATCAACCATTCATTTTCTGAAAAGCGCCTTGTTTTACCTTTATTACAATAGCCTAAACTTATAGGTTAAAGACGAAATATATAAGGTACCTAAGATAAAGCCTTTCCAAAACTATACCAATAAGGCCATTATTGCCGATAGACGTACCTTTAACAGGTACCTGGAAAAAAAGGGTCCAACAAAAAAAGAGACGATCGAAACTTCGGCAGCAAATCCCAAGGAAGGAAAAATAAGGATAAAACCTAAAAGGAAACGAATACCATTTTAAGGAAACCTAAAAAGTATAAGTCGAATATTAAATACTTTAATTATAGCAAAAAAGGCTACTACAAAAACGAATATCGTTTCCCCGCCAAAAGAAACTCCAGGAAAAAAAAAGATTCCTTAAAAAAAGGCTCGAACGACCGAATACAGAATAAATAATAAAAACAAAAAAAACCAAAAAAAATTCAATTTTACCTTTTTCCAGCAGGAATATACCATTACAACGATCTACTATAAACTAAGCGGCGATCCGAAGTACGAACGTTACCCGATTTGCCAAAATCAAACAACTAATGCAAGTATCATCCCGGACAACCAGCTTCCATGGTAGCGATAAGGCTGAGATGCGAATGTTATTTAAATATGCAGAAATACAAAATATACTACGAATATAGCCAAATACACCCAGAATTTAACAACTACGGGCAGAAAACCCCTAAATCCAACGAACCTCCAGAACGGACGGTATACCTTAAAACCGAAACCCCTAAACAGAACTTGATTAATAAGTACGGACTTTTCTATATCTCGGTCTGCAACGACAACGATTATCCAATCTACCTTCGAACAAAAAAAGACAACAGTTATTAACCCGGTTAGGACGAAAAAACTTTTATAAAACCTAATAACGACTGCAAATGCATCGAAATTCCACGATAACCCGAATACCCTCGATCTTGTTATTTGCACCCCGAATCGAATCAAAGCGGAAAAGCTATTACTTAAGGTTGCTTATGTTATACCCCCTTGCTATCCTTAATATATAAACTTCTGGATATGGAAACAAACTCTGCAAATCTTAACCTCGAATCGAAAACCTTTCTAAACGTTAAAGGTAAAAATCACTAAAGTAAAATATTAAATTGGCTAACGAAAGTAATATAGTTCCATAAACGACAAATATACCAAACACGTAATTAAAAAAGTCCGCGAATAAAAACGGCTTTTAACGAACAAAATTACGAAGTTAAAAAAAGGTAAAGGTATTCGAAATTAAAGCATCGAAAAGCTATGCAAACTAAGACCTTATGTAAGGCAAAAAAAGGATTACGAAGCTAAATCGAAATTCCTATTTAATACCAAAACCAAAAATTCAAAGCCATAATTAACTTTAAAGCAAAAAGCAACTTTATTTCGCTAACGGTAACCGAAAAATATTATATTTTTTAAAGGAATAAGCTGAAGTTCTACAAATTGCGGACAATTAATGGAAATCTTTCCTAGTACGATAGCGGACGAGTTCATAAAAAAACTGAAAAACTTTTAATATGGATTTAAGGATACTAAAAGCGTTTTACGTTGGATACCGCCGACAATTCAGGTTATAATATTATTCTAGAGATACCGTAACTTAATTTTAGCTACCCGCTAATTAACTGGAAAATTCGCCAGCTTTCTTAAAATTACGAATCAACTCCTTTTAAAAAAAGGTTTAAAGAAATTTGGTACATAATCCGAAAGGCCAAGGTATTAAATTGTGCCAATACCATACCCATAACGTATCAGCGATTGGAACGACTTTTTAAGGATAAAGAAAATTACGAACTACCTTTACATGGATAATGGAATCATCGTATACCTATTAAAAAAGGACATTATCCCAAACTTTACAAAATTTACCATATAAATCCAGAAAAGGTAAAAGCCTTCTGGAAAAGCATCCAGTTAAATTTAAAAAAAGATTACATTCAGCTATCCAAATCCCCCGTAAGATACGTTATACTTATAGTACCCAAAATTAAGGACGGCAAGCAAAAAATTAATCAAAAACGAAATCCGGTTTATCGACAGATGGTTAGCTATTGACAGTTGAACGATATCACCATTAAAAACGGTTATCTGTTAACCTTAATAAATACCTTAAAGGAAAACGTAAGTAAAGCCAAATAGTTTACCGCCTCAAACCTTTAAGACGGGTATTACCGTGTCAAAATAGCAAAAAGAAAAAAAAAAAAAAAAAAAAAAAAAAAAAAAAAAAAAAAAAAAAAAAAAGAAAAAAGAATAAAAAACTGCCTTTCGAATAATATACGGGCATTACGAAGACCGAATAATACTTTTAGAATTTATTAACGTTCCCGCCAGTTTTTAACGCTTGATTATAACTATACTTAGGAAATTCCTAGATGAATGTGTCTTTATCTACCTCGACGACATCCTCATTTATTTCGAAACGCTGGAAGAACATAAAAAGTATGTTTTCAGGTTTTTAAAGCTTTAAATAAAATAAACATCCGAATTAACCTCGCCAACAATATATAGCATACGCAAAAACTAAACTATTTAGGATTTACACTTATCCGCGATTAAATTTAAATCCAGGACTCCAAATTGGAAGCAGTTAAAATCTGGTCTATCCTTAACAAGGCAATAGGCATAAACATCCGACAGATTTTAGGATTTACGGGTTACGTACGCAACTTAATTAAAGAATACGGAAATATTATTAAATTATTAACGAAATTAACTATTAAGAGAGCGCTCTTAAAGCGCAGCGTAACCGCAGCGCAGGGGTTTTCACCTTGGGCTTTTCCTTGGTCTTACCGGACGAAATATGTACATACACAAAAAAAGCGCTCTTAAAGCGCAGCGTAACCGCAGCGCACGGGTTTTCACCTTGAGCTTTTCCTTGGTTTTACCGTGCGAAATATGTACATACACAGTAGGAGTACCGCATGCCCTAGGGGCGATACGGCGTATGAATAATAATAATAACTATTAAGGAATATATCGGAAAAAGATTCGAACTTCTAAAAAAAGCTAAGGAAGTTTTTTAGTGGCTTAAAAACGAGATTACGAAAATGCCAATAATAAAATTGCCCAACGCGGGCAAGAAGAAACGCCTAAAGATAAACGCTTTAGATTATACCCTAAGCGCAGTTTTGGAGTAACAAAAAGATAATGGAAAGTGGTACTTAGTAGCCTATTATTCCAACGCCTTTCGAGACACAAAATTCCGATACAACATTTACGACAAAAGCTGCTGGTAATTATCAACGTTTCCAAAGAATGGGAACCTTTTTTTTAGCAGAATTAAAAAACCTTTCGACATTTACTTAAATTATAAAAACTTTACCCGGTTTATAACAACTTAAAAATGAAACAAACGCCAAGAAATTTAGAAAATTTTTTTTTTTAAATACAACTTTTAAAGTTACCAGATTAAGGGGAAAGAAAATATTGAAACAGATATCCTAAATCGCAAAAAAGATTATGACTTTAAGGTTCCAAAACATCGGATATAAGTGTTATAATAAATTAAAGACGGCACCCTACGGTTGTATAAAATACTAAAGCAACCTACTCCAGAATTCTTAACGAAATTCCGAAATTCGTATAATAAAGAAAAGCAAAAAAAAGTGCAACAATTAAATAGATAACCTAAAAATTAGTTATTATACAATAGCAAAATTTATATACTTAGAAACTAGCAAAAAAAATTCGTTAAAGAATTCTATAAAGATTTATTGCATGGATATCAAGATATCTTCAAAACTATTAAACGATTATAGGAAAAATACGACTTTCCAGAACTTCGACAAATTGTTAAGCAGGTAATTAAGGATTGCAATATTTGCAACAAGGTAAAAGAAGCCCGATATAAGCTTTACGGATTTTTACAGCTTACAGATATTCCAGAAAAGGCTTAATATATTACTGTTTGGGATTTTATTACCGGTTTACCCCTATTAAAAGATCCCGTTACCAAAGCTTAATATAATGGAATATGGGTAATCGTTAATAAACTTACCAAGTATAGGTACTTTTTACCTTTTAAAGGAAACGTAAGGGCAGAATAATTGGTTTACGCCTTTACCCGATATTACTTCGACAAATATGGGATACCAGAAAAGATTATCTTAAATAAAAACAAGCTTTTTATATTAAAGTTTGATACCAGCTTTTTCAAGTAAATAAGCGTTAAGCCTAAAATTTCTACAGTATACTACCTATAAATAGATAAATAGATAAACCGTTTAAATTAGATATTGGAATAGTATTTAAGAAATTATATTAATTACTAAGAGGATAATTAGGTTAAACTTTTTTTATTAGCCTAAGTAGCTTATAATACCTTTATTAACGAAGATATAAATATCTCTTCCTATATAGCGGTATATAATTACTGAGTAAAGAATTAGCGGCCAGAACGGCTATTAGACAAAGCTTTAAAATTAACCGCGAAAACCTTTCGAGCAAAAACGGTAGCAACTAAAATCTAGGTAGTACAGGTCCGCTTACAAAATAAATTACAATTCCTTTAATAAAGGATAACCCAGTACTATAATAAGAAAGGAATTAAGGAACCCATTGTGTCGAAAGAAAATAAAGTTTATTTGCTATGCTAAAAACAAAACGTAACTTCGAACATTTACCAAATTAGAATAAAAAAACCTAATGATAAGCTTGATTTTAAAAAGTTTAGTTCGTTCAAAATCGATAAAGTTATTTCCAAAATAAACTACCCACTGTTATTACCTAAAACAATTAAAATATACCTTGATTTCTATATCTTTTTATTTAAACTAGTACTTAAAAACGCCTTGATGGAAATTAGTCTGGAAGGCGAAAAAGACGACAATAAGTACGAAGTTAAAACGAATATGAGATTTTAAGGTAGTTAAAAACAAGGTCCAGTATTTGATTAAATAGAAGGATTACTTATACGAAGAAATTATTTGGGAACCTTTTAAGCACTTGACGAACGCGAAAAACTTAGTTAAAACGTTTTACCGCCAAAACCCTAACCGACCATCTTTAAGGTAATTAAGGTTACAGGTAACAACGGCCTAATACCTAAATTTAGCACCTCGGCGTTCTAAACGAAAGAAAGCGATACTTCCATTATGGCATTAATTTCGGAAGCAAGCCGAACTTGTTTTGCTTTTTTGTGACGTTGTTCTTTTTCATTTTTCTCTTTTTTTTTTTAATTGATCCAATTTTGAAACTTTTTTTTAATATTTTTACAACTCTTTTTTTAAAAAGGTTTTTTTAAAGACGTAAGAGCTTCAATTTCCTAATAAATTCCTTGGTTTCTTTTTTCGCCGCCCCCTGGTAAGCCAAAAATTTATCTTTAAAGTTTCGTTGCTTTTTTTCTAAACAAGACCGCACTTTATTTAACTTTTTTGACGAATTTATGGTTAAAACATTATAAGAAGAACGCTGGCGACGAATACAGCAGTTGTAACTTAAAAATTTGACTGCGAAGGAGCGGTCGGTTTCCTTAAAACGAACGCAGTTGGAGCATGAAAAGCCTTCCGTAGCAAAGTTTTTAATTAAATCGGCACGGTTATCACTGGAGTCTCGCTAACCCAGACGGGGGTTTCTTTTCTGTTTCTGCGCGCAATCTAATATGTTGAAAAATTAGTAGAAAAAGTTCAAAAAGTTAAACTCCGGAAGATTTCCTACCGTTTTATCTGTGGAACAAACATTTTGTGAAAGGGGAAATAATATTACAAATCAGGATCTGCTTTTCCTATTTAAGTAGAGACAACTTACGGTTAAACTCCGAGGTAAATATCTTAGCATTTTAATATAATCTGGAGGATCTGGTAAATCTGGACCAGATTACACAAATCCAGCAGATTTACGACATGCCTATAAAAAACCAAAGAATATATAATAAATAGGTTTTTTCTGTAAATAGCACCTACTTAGTTTCGCTCCTTAACTATCAATTTAAATCTTCAACCAAAGGCATCGTTCTTCGATTAAGGGAAGAGTTCGCAAATCTCTTTAACGAACAGACTACTAAATCATTTTTCGCTCTATTGTTACCTGCAAATCAAAAACCCCTTTCGGATACTGATCACGCTTTCAGGTGGTTGTGTGACAGGTTCGTTACAACTGATCCGTTTGGATCCCGAAATCTATTCGGATCTACGTTACGTAATCTAAACTTTTACATCGGAGGTAATCCGCATAATTTCCGACTGTTTGCTAATAAATTAAACTTTGTTTAATTATAATAGGATTTCTCCCTTTTTAGGATCTTTGCCTTTAACGATTAAATTTTTTAACCTTTGTTTGGTAAATAACTTCCCCTTTTATATATTATTCTTTTGGTTATTTTCGTCGTTATGACTAACTGTATCGGAAAACAAAAATTTCGCAAACATCTTAATCAAAAGAAAAAACGCGAAGATTTAACTTTTTATATTTAACAACTGGGTTTCGAAGTTATGCGTTATTCTGCGTGTTTTAAGCATAAGAAAAGTTAGGTTATAATAGAAAACGTAGCTCGTTGTAAGGCCTGTATTTTAAAGAAACGAAATTGTAATAATTCGAGCATCTCTCTTAATTTCTTGCGCAACATTACTAAAGAAGCGGAACGTTTAAAGCGGGAGCAAATTTTGGTCGAAAAGCGGCTGCTTTAATGATAAAAAGAAATAAGTGAAGCAATCGCCCGTCTCCATCGCTTCTGTCATCAGAAAGAATCTTTCCGATTAAAAGGTATTGAAATGGTAATTCGTGGACTTTAATTTTTAGAAAAACTAGAAAAGTAGGAAAAGTTAAAACGCGAAACGGCTTCGAGGGCCGTGCAGGCCACTCAAGCCATAGACTCCTCGGGATGGCCTGGGGTTAAAAATATTAATTGGCCATTACTGGGTAACTTAGATTGGAGTACTTTAACCCCGGCGTTTCCGACGTTATTAATAAAAGCTTTTCAGGGAGCGCTGGGCGTTCGTAAGGTTCTCTATGGGTTCCCAGGTGTTTTCGGAGTTTAAGTGATCCTTCCACTTGACTAAATACGAGGTAAATCCCTCTTTGTTGCGTACGTTCAATATTCTTTCCGCCTCGTAAATTGGTAGATCTTTCATAACGTTTTCGTCTTATTCCGTACTAACTTTATTATATCGGCTGCTAATTCCAATAAGAAAATATAAAAAAATGAATACTGTTTAACCTTCGGCGGTAGCTCCAATTTATAATATTTTTTGAGATTTTCTTAACGATCTTGTATAGGCCGATATATTTAAAACCGAGTTTTTTATTTGGTTTCTTGGTTTGAATGTTTTTGGTAGCTAAGTAAACCATCTTCCTTTCTGACAAGGTTAATTCCTTAAATCTTTTCTAGTTATAATATTTGCTTATCTAGTTGCGTACGAATTTAAACTTTGTTTTTATGTTTATAAGTAGTTATTTTAACTACTTTAATGTAAAGATTGCTTTAATGTGAGCTGATATATTTTTACATAAATTTCGGTTAACTTTAAAAATAAAACTAAAATTAGTAGTTACTAGCGTTTTTTAATCCTTTCGTTATAGCTAATATTAAAAGTTAGTTATGTAATAGGTAATTTCTTAACTTAATTAATTTGTTCGTAATTAAAATAACATGATAAATGTGTTTTTAATATTTGCTTACTTTTTCTTATTTCTCCGTTTATTTAAGATTTAAATACATCTTGCAATTTGTAATTTAGATTAATTGAAGTTCTTAATCCTTGTTAAAATTTCAAAGTAAATATAACACCTTTTTTTAAAATACATTCCATTAAAAGCCCGTAAGTACCCAAAATATGTTTAAGAAGAATGTATACGAATTCTTTTGTATGGTATTTTCATTATAAAGTAAAAAAAGGAAAGTTTCGTAAATCGATTAATGATTACGAAGATGCTGTTGTAATGTATTTTTATAGCTAAATCTTTTAATCATGAAAGCTTAATAATAAAACCAAATATAATTAGATTTTCTAGTTGCCTAGCGACTGGTAAGGGTTATAGTTTTTCGCAAAGTTTATGTCGTTGCGATTTCACTTTGCCGCAAATATCGCATTATCGTATTACTTTTTATACTATAATATTCATTTTAAAAAAGTAATATATTCGTTATAAGTGTTTTAGGGTTTTATGGGCCTTTAAGTATCTATGTACCGAGTGTTCGTAAACGTTTCGTATTAAATTCTATTATAAGTTTTCGGGTATTTATAATTTATTTGTTTAATATTTTGCTAGTTAATAGGCCTTGTCTTATTGAATGAGTTAATATATATCAGTTGGTATTATTCCTATTATAGTAATTCGTCGTTACTTTAAGTATCTTTTAGGTATAATATCGAAAACTATCTGCTGTATTTTGACCTTAGGTTTTCCCAGGTTACGTCGTTTGTTGAGTGCGTTTGTTGTACTCTTTTTTAATCCTTTCCGATGAATAATAACCTAGTTATATTTAGAAAGGCTTTCTGCGTAGCGTAATTATTTTCCGACATGTTTTGTGTTGTAAAGAAGTATGTAATATTTTAATAATCCGTATATTCCTTAATTTGATATTTGTTGCCTTTAAGATAATGTCTAAATTCCTTAAAGCCGTTACCGATAACTAGGAATTCTTTGTTATACATAGAGTAGCTTAGCTTAACTCCATGTAATTTGTAGGAATAAAGCATAATAAAGTAAAGTTTTCTTTTATTTTGATAACGTATTACACCATTAAACGGTCCAAACCATTGAACGGGCCATTTCCTAGCACTTCGCAACAACAAATTCAAATAACTTAACAATAACACATCGCATTGATTTAAATCAATCGGATTCTTCTTCGCTAAACGTATCTACAACTTCTATATAAGTACGCGCATTATGCCCAGGCTTACCGCAAACGCTATACTTCCGTTCCTTGGTCTTAACCCTTTTACGACGACCCCCTCCAACTGCTGTTGGCTGCATTTTTTCATTACCCCCTTCTTTTTGGGCCAGAAAAGCTTATCTTTCTTGTATAATAAATGTTTTTCCTTTTTGAAAACGTTTGTTTTTGGTCCTACGACGTTTGCTTAAGATGTGGTTCGTTTCGCGCAATTGGACGTTTTCTTCCCGGAGAAAAGTAGCTTCATGCAACAGCAACATATAACCTTTTGTCACAAGTTCAGCCGACTGAAGTATTCTTGTTGGCGAGCCACCCTGTTAGTTTCCAATCTTTTTTTGCAAATAACGCGATTACCGCGTTATTTCCTTGATATTCCTAAGGGTCTTCGCGGGCGGGGAATAAATAGAACCGGCGGAGGTTAACGGGGAGACGGTCGGCGTAGGCATAACTAAAGAAACCTCCAATTCGGAAAAAACGTTATTGGGATCGAATAGAATAAGACCAGCTTTTCCAAATCCAGATTTAATATTACTGGACGTTATAACAGCTTGAAACGCGTCGTAAAAGCCGGCAAGAAAATCTTCTTTGGCAATATGGGTATGATAACGTCGTATTAGGTTTTCGATATAACGCGAATAAACGCGTTTCAAAACAGAAAAACAAAATATATCAAAAGGTTAAAGCCGATGCGAAAAATGCGCGGGCATACAAAGCGTAATAATATTGTTGTTGGCGCAGTATTCTTCGAATTCCATCGAATGGTGGCTTTCGTGGCCGTCGAGGATGAGGAGACGTTTCGAACCTTTCGTACGCGTCCGAATATACTTGTCAAAATGCTGGATCCATTCGAAACCTAATTTATTTGTTGTCCAGCCATTATTACTTAATGCGATTTTCCAATTGGCTGCTGGCGGTAGGTTATCGCGGTACCAAAACCTAAAATAATTTTTTCCTGCTATAATAACAAATAGCGGCACAGCCCAACCTTAGGAATTAACAGCCTAGATAACTATAACCCATTTTTTATTCCCTTATTGCGCTTATCTAGATTTTTTACGTCTTTCGGCATTGGTAACTACCATACCCGTTACCATAAGAAACCTTATCAAGAATCCAGTCTCGTCGAAGTTGTAGATATCCTCTTCTGCGATGCCGTACTTCGTGATTGTAGCCCGAACAAGCTCGAACTATTTGCGAAATGATTCTGGATTTTCGGATAAGATCCGTTAATAATCGATTTTCCGATTTAAACGCGTCTAAAGTTTTTTTTGCCGTCTAACAAATCTCGACGCCCAGTTAACTCCAACGCATTCTGCAACGCGTTGGATAAGCAATAAATTTGCCATATCTTCAACATGCTAAAGCCGGACAGAAAACGCTTACGTATTTAGGTCGAGGATTCGGTCGACAATCGATTTTTCTTCGGTTGCCGTCAATTTCTGCAAGGGAGGGATAATATCGGCTCGGGCGCATCTACCGCGATATTGGGCCTTCAAAGTCGATAAAGCAACTTTATATATAAAACTAAGTTTCGCATAACTAAGTTTCGGGTCTCGTTTTTTAACCTGAATAACTAAGTTCATTTTCCCTTATTTAATAAATCGTTCCATATTATTGGTATTAAGAAATGGGCAATTGAAGATAAGTAATTGGAATGTATGCAAAATTGGCCCGTTCAATGGTTTGGACCGTTCAATGGTGTAGCACGTTATTTAATTATAATTTTGAAGGCATAATCCGAAATGTCGGTTTTTAGCTTTACTAGTTGCTTTAGGTTGTATATCATTAATACTGGTCTATCAATAAAGGCGCTCTTAATTTCTTAGAAATTGGTTTTTTTTTTTTTTTTTTTTTTTTTTTTTGGTTTTTTTTGAT
>QJNY01000561.1:0-49397 GCA_004155945.1 Monosporascus sp. mg162 | reverse complement strand
CCCCGCACTGCCCCGCATGCGTCCGGGAAGACCTTGTGAGCAACGGCTAGTCTGGGGATCGAACCCAGCACTGAGGCGTCACCCACCGTCATGCGATCATTATGTTACGGCTGCACCATACCGTTGCGCCAGGGGCAAAAGATTGGCGGAATGATCGCAATTGTGGCAATCATTCTAGTGCTTGCAGCTGCATATATACTGGAGCTGTCACGGTACTCCCAATCCGTAACAAAAACTCGTTAATAATCGAATTTTCGATTTAAACGCGTCTAGAACTTTTTTCTCGTTTAATAAAGTTCAACACCTAATTAATTCCAACGCATTTTGCAACGCGTTAGGCTAGCAGTATATTGGCCATATCTTTAACGTGCTAAAGCCGGATAGGAAACGTTCGCGTATCTAGGTTAAAAATTCGGTCGGCGTCAATTTTCGCGAATTGGGAACTGTATCAGCTCGAAAATATTTGCCGTAAAATCGGTCTTTTAAAGTAAATTCGGGAACGTTATATATAGTATGAAGCCGTTTATAATTAAGTTGCCGGTCTCTTTTTTTAGCTTGAACAGCTAGATTCATTCTGGCTTTTTTTGTTAGCCGTTTCACGTTATAGTATTAAGAAATAAACGATTAAAGTTGAGTAATTAAAATGGTGAAGAAAACGCGCAACTCGTTTATATGCGTGACTTACATATGTGAGACGTTATTTAATTTTAATTATAACATTAATCTTATATAAAGTATTACGGCAGCAGAGCACCGCACCCGCCGTGACGACGCTCTCAGGAGTCACATAGTGACAGAAGCCTCTCACCGTTTCTCACCTGGCCTCACCTTGACCTGCTCCGGAAACAATAAAGGCAGCTATCGGGACCCTGAGGCGGTACCGCAGCGCGCTTAGAGAACTGACAGGATCGTTTTTCTCCACCGCGATGCGGCACCGCACCGGGATAATCAAGTCAGTCAAAAGGGTGAGCTTTTGACGACGGGACGGTAGAGAACGTGTCGATAGCGCTCTTGTAGCGTAGGATAACCGCAGCGCACGGGTTTTCGCCTTGGGCTTTCCCTCGGTTTTACCGTGCGGAATATGTACATATACAGTAGGAGTACCGCATGTCTTAGGGCCGATACGGCGTATAAATAATAATAATAATAATATATAAAGTATTAAAATTTTTTCTATATATTATTTCTATAATTTCTTTATATAAGGTCGAATAAGTTTAAGCCTTATATTCCAGGTTGAGCTAAATATACAAAAGCTATTACACGAAATAATTTATATGATAAATATTATACCCAGTATTTTTATATACGATAATTAATTAATAATTTTTACGGTTAACGTATTACACAAGCGAGTTGCGCATACAAGCGAGTCGCGCGGTTAGACCCACATTTAATATAATACCGTATAACTTTACGAAAACGCTATAAGTTTCGATGTAATTTGGTAGATGAGTTTATAACTAGATTCTTTAAAGATTAACAAAGTTGCATCCGAAGCTAACCCGTTTTGGTAATTATATAAAATTATTTTTTATCTTAAATATAATAATTCATTCTTTAATAAAATGACTAATACTATATAAAAACTTTTAAATTTTTACAGACAGCTTTAAAAGTTCATAATATATATAAAAATGGTTTTTTCTAATTTTCAAATAATTTATTTCCGGTGATATAAGAAAAGTGGGTTTAGTTTGGGGGCTAAAACACAAATTTCCTCATATCTCACGAAATCTTAACTCTGAAATTTTGCCGATTTTACTATACGTACTTTACCTCATACTTAAGGAGATAACTAAGTTATAAAAAGTTTGAGTAAAAGTTAGAAGTTATACGAATTTATTGCATTATATATAATATTAGCATAAGATTTATTTGTTCTATAAAATAAGCAAATCTTAACGTATTTAAACCGGGTTTTAAAAACATACATCAAATTTAAGACAAAGAATAATATTATTTTGAAAATCGTTTTAAAATCGGTTAAGAAATAGTTGTTTTATAATCATTTAAATTAAAGTGGAGCAGGCCACGTGCAAACCGCGCGACTCGCTTATGTGCGCGACTCGCTTGTGTTCTACGTTATGATAAATTAACATTTTAATTTTGTAAAGTCTTATTTTGAAGCCGATTGTTAGACCTTCGTAAATACGTAATTTTTCGATTAATATCGGCTTAAAAGATTTATTTGCATAGTTGTCAATAAGTTTAAACCTTAATAAACTTTATGCCCGTTAGTTAGTTCGGCAGAGTTAGATAATAAGATTTAAAAATATTAAACTTTACGCGGTAAATCTTAAAAATAAATATTAAAGGCAAACCTTAAAAGCAAATCTTAAAGGTAAACCTTAACGATAAACCTTAACTGCGCATAAAAGGCTGGCATCTTTCCGAGCTCTTGCCAGTCTTACGGCTAAAAGTATTGAATGTCAGCCCGGAAAAAAGCTAAAGACTCTAATCTTAATTGTTCTTACGGCTTTTCGAGTTATCCATCCCCCGCAAGTCCGAATATGCAATACCGGTAATCTGTAACTGCAGGATTTCCACAGAAACCGTCTTATTAACGGTATACAATTCCTACAAAATTACTGGACGAGCTAAGACTATCGACAATAGTATCGATAATTTTAGCTCGTCTGGTAATTATGTAGGAATTGTATACCGTCAATAGGACGGTTTCTGTGGAAATTCTGTAGTTACAAATTACCGGTATCGCATATTCGGACTTGCGCAGCATGCTGTCTTAGGTAACTCGAAAAGCCGTGAGAACGATCGAAACTAGCGAGGGCTCGGAAAAATGCCAGCCTTTTATACGCAGTTAAGGTTTACCGTTAAAATTTGCCTTTAAGATTTGTCTTTAAGGTTTATCTTTAAGGTTTACCGCGTAAAGCTTAATATTTCCTGAATTATATTATTTAACCCTGCCGAACTAGCTAACGGGCATAAAGTTTATCAAAGTTGAAGCTTATCGACAACCACGTATATAAACCTTCTAAACCGATATTAGTCGAAAAATTACGTAGTTATAAGAACCTAGCAATGGGGTTTAAAGTAAAGCTTTATAAGACTAAGGTATCAATTTATCTTAATCGTAAAAAAATTATTAATTAGTTGTTGTATTCGAAGATACTGGATATAATATTTATCGTGCAAATTACATCGTGTAATAATTTTCAATGTATTTGGCTCAGCCTGGAAAATAAGGCTTGAACCTATTCGACCTTGCATTAATTAATAGATACAAAGGATATCAGTTGTTGTTATATTAAGTGGCTAGTTGCGTATGCTATTGTACGCGTACTTCTTTTAAGTAGCTAGCCACGGAACATATATGTTTCGATCAGGAAGAGCCTTTCCGTATATGGGGTACGCTACCCACCCCGCCAGCTAACTAGCTGACAGGGGGCCCTTGATGGGAGGTTCGTCTTAAACCCCATCGCCGTTCATACTCCTCACATTTCAGCCTATGCGGAACCTACAGCTGAATGGCGTGCTTTCGGATCTGGCCAACCAAGCCGGCGATTACAACCTATTTGCATTGAACACTGGAATCGTCGCTCTTCAAAGGGGATTTAGCCTCGTTTTTTACTCAATCTGTACTCACGCGGGGCGCATATTCGGCAGGCTACCGCCGGGTGTTCCCCTCTGTTGTCCGAACTGCGCTGTTGATCCAGAGAGATGCCGTCTCCAGGTGGCATCGGGAATCAGGACGGGTTGCTACACGTAACTCCCATGCATGTTGGTGTCTCGAAGCATACACACAAAGTGAGGCTGACTTCGCCCCGGCATGGCCCCCCCCAATGTCCCCCTAATCTGCAATTCTATACTTACTAGCATGACTATAATACCACGGAACCGTGAAGACTTCGGTCTGTTCTGCGTACTGGCAGCCCCCAAGTTACAAGCATATCCTGATTCGGTTTCCACTGCGCGGACAACTTGCCTCGAGGGCTTCAAACGGGGCCGAGGACTTCCCCTCTTCACGATCCAAGCAGCTCTGTGCAGCTCTGCCTATTAGCTGAGGGGACCTCGTTCTATTCTTATCACAAAGTCCCGCCAGAATGAACGCTGGCAGTGGGCTTCGGCGTCTGGCACGATTCTAAGACAAAGCAGGTCTCTCTTGAGAGGGACGGTGATTCCCATGGCGTGCTTGCCAAGCCGCTTCTCTGGTGGGCGACCTGCATCCATATTGGCGCACCATTGAGATACGGACTGCTAAGCCACATGCGCGCGCTACTGTAACCGAGGTGGCTCACGATTCGGATACCCTCAGCCAACGGGAGAATGGTCAAGCCAAAGAAGTTGCCGTTATCACGCTGACGAGGCGGGGGGATTCCTACTATCGTATAGCTAGGAGGGTCGCTCGGGTTAATCGAGTGCGGGATCTGGCTCGGGCCGGGGTGCTCGTGCTGGACGCCCATCCCGGCTGGCGGAGTAGCTATGCTTTTTCGGACTGTGCATCGGGAAGTAGTGCGAGAGGCGTCTTTGGGTATGCTTGTTAGGCATTTCCTATGCACCCAGAGGTTATGCGGTGCCCCATCCACAAGGATCGTACTCATAAGTGCATATTTAGCACATATACTACGCTTCCGCTGGCCGTTCAACCAGGACTTGCTATTATCTATACCCCTATGTACCTTAACTTTAAGAACTCAAAACCCTCCTCTGTGGTACTTCGAGTGCGGTACTACGACCTGAATAAGGCAAATCTGGGTATCCCAGAGGCTTGCCAATGATATCCTCGCACGATTGTTATATAAATACTTGATAACGTCTACTCTTTGTACATGGGATGCAATGGTCAAACTCAGGGAGTGTAGATAGAGGTCATCTGCAGTAGGACACCGCTCTCTGCCAGGAGATATAAGATAGCTAGCTCTTTGAGCTATAAATATATATATGCCGCCTCACGGGTTCAGTGCAGACTTTAGTGCTAACAACCTGAAGAGCCCATCGAGCAGAGGTGAAATAGGAATGGCTATGCCTGGGTCTTGCCCGAAATTCGATGGAGACCCTACATTCAGGATAGGCTCTCTAACTTGATGGCGCCCTTGGCCATCCAGCCGATACGGAGAGTTCCACGTTCCGGTTCCGCGAGATATCTTCAGCCCTACAAATCTATGATGCGTAGGAAAGTTAGCCATAAACACGCCTCCTGACCCCTTAGGTGACACGTATCCGGAATTGCCCACCTTGAATTGTCGTAGCTACGTGCCTAGATTTGATTGAAGCTTAGTGATTACGACGCTTTTCTGCCAGCTACTGCGATAGCCCGCACTCGAGTCAGGAGTTGCATATTGCGCGAGTCAAGGCATCACCATGAAGAGGAAAGTCGTGGTTGTATTCAAGCCTTGTTTGTTATGGATAATCCTGCAAGAGGAAGGGGACGGCTTGAACGACAATGGCAAAAGGGGCCCCCATCGACCTAGAGGACTTCTCAATTTCTTCTTTATGCTCCCAATAATTCGGGTAGCGACTGAGCTATCTGAAAATCGTTCGCTCTCCGTATACGTCAAAACGGGGATTTTTGCCGTCTAGTCGAACGGGAATAACTCACTCGCCATATTCAATACCTTTGTCTTATCCAAAATGTCGCCGCTGAGAGTACGTCTACCGATGGAGCGGTAACCGCTATAAACGCCCGGCCTGGTTAGTTTCCGGGGTGCTCTCGACGCCGCTCCCCTGATCTACGCGAAAGGCATATAATACGCCGCGCCTTGTTCATGAGGGGGCAGCAATGGTGATATGAACTTTCTTTCAAGCTGTCGCGACTCCCCTACGTCCTCTCGTGTAAGCTGGCTTAATTTTTCGTGATATGGCCGCTAACAAAAACCATACAATACTAGTGTGCTTCGTTCATCTAATCCTTGCATACTAAAGATCTCTGTAACAGTGGCGGCGACGGCGGCACAGGACCAAGTAGGAGTTATCCAAGGGACGGAAATCATCTTCGACAACCAGACATCGAATGTGTCATGCAGACAGACGATGGAGTGATAGGCGTGACCCCAAAGTTGGCCCGCAGCTCCTGATAGCCCTCATTATGAGATACTGACCCCTTGGATATCCCTTTCTTCCCTCGCCCTAAGACTGTGCTTCAAGTAGCACATCTGGTTGGTTCCCGTAGGATAATAAGCCGGGACCGAGCCACAGGAGCCATCCAGCGGGAGACCAGATCACGCGCCGAGGAAGACCTCATCTAGAAGAACCTCTACTATCGGGCACTGATCCCTTAGGTCTAATGTTGAAGCTGTTGTTGAACTTCATGGCTTTCTCCCTTACACTCTTTGTTACGGAGGTCTAAGGGAAGAACAAACTAATTGATAAGAAACCGCCAGGCCCGTGTCCGACGTGCGGCTCTTATTTCAGGACTGTTTTAACCTTTTTGGTGTTGATTGGCACGTTTTCCAATCAATATAACGCCCACACGTGCTCAAGCCACGCGTCGTTATGGGAGACGCCCACATAGCCATTTTCAGGCTTAGGCTGAAAGAACTTTGTGAAGAAGATATGTTCTGGGCACTCTGCAAGGCGAAGGCTTACATGTAATCGCAGCTAATGCTACTGGACATGGGCACCTTCAGGATCCAATAGTCTGTTATTGTAAGGACGCCGTGCCTATGATATAATGATGTACTATGCTAAGTTCCAACCTATTTAAGCTATGGAGTGCCATGGAAGAGCCATACATAAGAAGAACCGAACCGGAATTTGCGCTCTATTTGAATTTCGATGCCGCACCCGGCAGCACATTCAGATCAGCTGAGCTCATTAGATTCCAATAGACAGCATCACAGTGGGTCAGATCTCGAGTATCCTTCTCATAGAAGCTTAAGTAAATCGCGAGGCAAAGCTAGGAATGATATTGGGTGGCTATCATGTCTTCGGTTCCACGAACCTACTATCGTGGGCCTAAAGACGAATCAAGCCTCACTTATGGTTAATATCAAAATAAACATGGAAATGTGCCAGAGGACAGGCGGTGCCGAAAATTATTTACGGATGAGAGAATAACGGAGGTATACTACCAAGTTTGAAACTGAATGTTAAAATGAATAACTTAGTGAAATAAAAATAATTATATCGTTTAACTCTCGGCTTAAAGCTCTTTTCCACTGTTATTTTTGGGGTTTTTATCCCAATTGCATGCGGTGTTAATTATCCCTAGAATGTATGGGTTCTATGGGAAAGGGCAAATAATTTTCGGCACCGCCTGGAGGATACTTAGCGGTTGCAAGCAATTGATTGATTCCGGATTCCAGATCTCAGATTCCAGGTCCAGGGTCCAGGTACCATCCGCGAAAAAAGTAGTGGGGTTAGCTAGACCCCCTGAGGCAGCCCTAGGGACCCCTTTACGTGGCGCTATGGAGCTCTTTTATTGGCTGGAGATCATTCAATGCAATTCCCCCTAAACAGCCCACGTCGAAAGATTCCGCATCGCCATAAGTCCACCGATCTCTATCGTTCACCGCATACCCGTCCAAGAAAAGCTACCGTAGGGGAACCGGTTCTTTACTTTTACCCTTCCGTTCTGGCATCTTTTGCAACTAGACCAATACCTTCACTCAATCACCATCATCCATGCGGCACTGAAAAAACTTCGACGGCGGTGGGAACTGACCTTTGAGGGGTCAATTGGATATTCTATAATGGCTCCTCCCTCTTCGTCGTCAACCGTGACGAGTGCGGTCCCCCGCAAGGAGGAGAAGACGAAGACCATCCGTCTCAACGGGAAGCCAGAAGGGCAAGGGCAGGATGCGGCTCCCGAGCTGGAGCGCGACCCCATCGAGGTGAAATATCGGGATTTCTTTTGGACGTACACCGAAGAGCCGCACCGCACGCGGCGTCTGGCCATTATCAAGGCACATCCAGAGGTAAGCCAGCCATCGGCTCCTTGAGCTTCCAGACCCCCCTTACCGCTCCCGCTTTCCTCCATCGCACCCGACAACCCGTGTCTAGGCCTCGTCGACTAACGTGGCCGACTGCGCCCCCCCGGCAACAGGTGACGAAGCTCTGCGGACCCGAGCCCCTCACGAAATACGTCGTGCTCCTCGTGGTGGGGATCCAGATCCTGTGCGCGTGGGCGCTGCGGTCGACGGCGTTCCTGTCGTGGCGGTTCTGGGCGCTCGCGTACGTCGTGGGCGCGACGGCGAACCAGAACCTGTTCCTCGCGATCCACGAGATCAGCCACAACCTGGCGTTCCGGTCGGCGACGGCGAACCGGCTCTTCGCCGTCGTGGCGAACCTGCCCATCGGCGTGCCCTACAGCGCCAGCTTCCGCCCCTACCACCTGACGCACCACAAGTCGCTCGGCGTCGACGGCCTCGACACGGACCTGCCGACCGCCCTCGAGGCCGCCTTCCTCGACTCCGTCCTCGGCAAGGCCTTCTTCTGCACCTTCCAGATCTTCTTCTACGCCCTGCGGCCCATGTGCGTCTACAGCGTGCCCTTCACCTGGGTGTCGGCCTTCAACGTGGCGGCCCAGCTCGCCTTCGACTACGCCGTGCTCAGGACCCTCGGCACGCAGGCCATGCTCTACTTCCTGCTCTCGTCGTTCCTCGCCGGCAGCCTGCACCCGACGGCCGGCCACTTCATCGCCGAGCACTACGTGTACGAGACGGTGACGCCGACGCAGGCCGACCCGGACAACCGCGTGCCGCTGCCCGAGACCTTCTCGTACTACGGCCCGCTGAACCTGCTGACGTACAACGTCGGCCTGCACAACGAGCACCACGACTTCCCCGCCGTGCCCTGGACGCGCCTGCACAAGCTGCACGAGATCGCCAAGGAGTTCTACGCCGACCTCCCCCAGCACCGCAGCTGGTCCTACGTCATTTGGCAGTTCATATTCGACGAGAGCATCGGCCTGCGCTGCCGCGTCAAGCGCCGCGAGGGCGGCCGCATGGTCGGCGGTCAGCAGCAGCAGAAGGTCGCCGCCGTGGCGGACTGGAAGCAGGACGAGATCGAGGCGTGACTCTGATGGGGGAAGTCTCGTTACCAGTTCTTCCTCTATAGGGCCCGCTCCGTATATGCGCGACGGCGGTATTTGAGAAGAGGAGAACGGGAGTTTTCGGTGAAAGCGATGATCCGTGCTCAACTCACCCAGTCACGCGTGTGTATATATAGTCTTAGAGCATGTATATCTATCTAATGAAGGTACCCCCCCGTCTGGACGTTGGGAGTTTTGCGGCGTTTGGATTTTCAAGAAAGAACACTGGACGAGATACCGGCGTTGCCGCCACCTCTTCGTCGCTATCGTATCTGGCGGGCGAATCCACCCACATCTTTACGGACAATACCACAAATACTCTCGGGTTGCAGCTAATGGCCCGGGGACAGTGCGGTCTTCCTCCTTTATCCCGTATCCCGGGTCCAAGTTCGAGCATACCCGCTAACCAGCGAAGAGGCAAGAGGTTTATTGCAGAGGGCTATGTCCCAGACAGGCTGCCACAGGACTTTTTAAGGGAACGAGGAGGAACTGGGGTGCACAATTGGTGAGTACCAATGATATATAGAAGGGGAGAAGGGAGAGGAAGATGAGGCAAGAGAAAAGTCCACTGAATTCATGACCTTGAGTTAATAAACCCTTAAAAGAGGGAATACATGCTAGACTAGGATACAATCCGCCCTCTTCTCGTCCCCCTTTATGTAACGAAGAACGTCCCGCTCGCTGGCTGATGACAAGGCGAGCCTCCGGTTTACGATCCGGTATCTACTAGTTATTAGTAGGACCAACCACAGACGACTCGCGTGCCCTTCTGCTATCTGTTCTCTCCCGGGGAATTTGCATCAACCTGTAAATCCCCTTTCCTGTATTAGTCCATACCGCCTGTTGCCAGAGAGGGTGACGATGATGATATGGGCGATGGACGCCGATATCGCGTATTTCTTTCGACACGCGTAAGCCCTCCCTGGCAGATTCTGTACCACCATCCTCATCGCACCCTAGAAGAAGAGGTACGCCAGCAGGAAGCTCAGCAAACACAGAACCGCGGTGATCTGAACCGGTACACCTTCTGTGCCGGCCCGTATTTGGTGAGCTAATTCGGCCGGCTTAGAGCTCAGCTTGTCGTCTGTCGCACCCGGCTTACGCTGCCTCAAACCGCCTTGGTCCTGCTTCAGTTGTCCGATCAGCTTCTTGGCTTGAGAGAGTTGTTGCTTCAGCTCATCATAGCTTGGTTCGCTCCGCCTAGTTGCGGCCGAGGCTGCACCGCCGGCGGTTCCGGAACTAGCGTCCTCACGATCATCCCTCACCCTAGATTCGCCGGCCGGAAAATCGCTAGGAGAAGAGTAGGCAGGAGGCGCTAGATCAGGCGTCGCTTCGGCCTAAAGCCAGAGGGTCAGTGTCTCACCGATGCGGCTTAGAGTAGAATAAGACTTACGCGACCGGCGGCCGATGGTCTGCTGGGTGTCTCTACATGGGACGGCCCAGCGCCAGGTGGGGGTAGGAAGACCACACGAATCTTCCTCTCCTGTACCGCAGATTTCTCAATGTTGTCCCACTTAGAGAAAGTCAGCTAAAGGCAGGCAAAGAGGGCCGAGAAAAATGGTTTCTGGATATAGCTCACAATCGACGAAAGATTGACGAACTCCTTGTCGCTCGTGATAGGGACAGACTGAACGAGGAATTTGTCACGGCATTTCGTGTCCGGGGGCGGCTCTTGCTTCATAGCCTGAAGGATGACTGGAGGGAAACATTTAGTCGTCTAGGGATGTATGGCTGAGAGGGGGATTTCTTACCAGATACTTCGACTTCTTTGCCTGGCTCAACGCGACCCGAGTTAGGTCTGACGCAGTATCTAATGAATCCACGTGTCAACATCCTATTGCTTGTGACGGAGAGGGGCGCTTCGTAATGGAGGAGACATACTGCTTGGGCGCAGTGGTTTTGACCTGGGATATTTATGGTCAGCCATATTACTCGAAGGGACAGAGCCAGAATATCGTGTAATGATGAACTCTGCAGCGCACCTTGAAGGCTACCGGATGAGGGTTGGGGTTTCTAATTCTCAGGGTTTCCGCGACCTCAGTCGTGAAGGGTCCTGTTTGATGAATATGTAAGTAGATTTTTCCTCCCTCGGGTAAACTGATGAAGAAGATGTTGTTGCTTGTCGCATGATACGAATATGGATCCACGTACGGTGAAAACCGAGCTCCTGGGGGTCGATCTCTACGGACATGATGAATTCGTGGCTAAAGACAAGAAATGCGCCTAACGGATGACGTATAAGGGATCGTAGCGAGTGCGAAAGCGGTATAACGAGGAGGCGGCGACGAAGGTCGAGAGCGGGAGGTAGAAGGCGCGCACACGCAGAAACAAGTACAAATGGCCGGACGTCAACGTCGGGGGGTGATGAATGATCTCGTGTGGCTTGGCGAAATTGTTATGGATAGGACAACGAAGCTGCTAGTAGGGGGTTTAAACGAAATGAGAAGAGTCGCAGGTTTGCTCGGTACTGTAAATGCACCGACAGTAAAGTTTGGTGTTTGGGTTATTTTTCTTTGTGCAGGTTTACGAAAGAAAGAGGAGGAAGGAGAAGAAGAAGGGAATGCCCGACTGTTTCGACTTGGTAAACTAGAGGATGTACGGGTGACGGTGATAATGATGATGGATCGGGACGGGCAGGTGTCGTTGCGTGGTGAGTACGTGGAGCGCCCGTAGGTACCCAAAAGAGGACCCAGCCTTACCTGTTAGCTACCTGGGTACCTGCTGTATGTAGGTATTAAGTTCCGGGGCGGCGTCATTGACCTTGGGTCTTCCGTCTGCTTGGTGCATAACTTGGTTGTAGTAATGGCTGTTCGCCTTTAATTACGTAAGTCTACAGCGCCCGTATCTGGCATGAACAATCGTTTTACTACTTCCAGCCAGCAGACAAACCATTGGCAAGATATGGCCTTTCGAACCCATCTTTATGATTGTAAGATTTATACATGTAAGCAAAAGCCACGTCGGAAAGGTCCTTGCTGCTTGATAATAGCGTGTGCTCCGTAATGAAAGGAGACCTCAGTCCGCTTCTCCGTTATTGGATACAACTTCGGAGACGACCTAGCTGTCCTTACCATGGTAATATTTCTATATGCACAGACCACATGCGAGATCGCCTTGGAATGTATTTGTGCCTTTTCTAGAATACTACAGGCCACTAGAGGCAACCATACGATGACGTTCGGCCTGGCAACTTGAATTTGCATGCGCATACTGAATAGACCTTCGCACGCTCCTTGCCCGTCTTAGTAAAACCTGAAGGACATCGCTTTGATACGAGTTTATACATCTCTTTGGGTTATAGAGTACCCCCTATAAATAGGGCTCCTGCCACTTTCCATTCCCAGCACCCAATCGTTGTCCCGCCCCACGCATTCATTAGTCCCGAAATCCATAAATTAACCAGCAGCTGCAATATCGTCCAGTATGGCGCCTTCAGACCTTGACCAGCTCCTGGAGATGGGCTTCGAGAGAGCACGTGCCGAAATTGCCGTGAAGAAGTCCGGGGGATGTATGTCCCCTCATCCCCTTTCAAAATGCGTATGATATGAATCCACGGACTAAGGATACGTCCAGTACAAGGAGCTATGGACTGGCTGGAGAAGACGCAAGACACTCCGCTGGATGAGCTACAAGATGACGAGGAGGAAGCGGCCATAAACGCTGCTCCCTTAGCTGAGGGCGCCGTTGCCATGTCGCTCGTGTGCAACGAATGCGGCAAGAAGTTCCGCAACCAGGCCGCTGCCGAGTTTCACGCCGGCAAGACGTACGTATCGGTCCTTATTTTAGGTGAATGTTGGGCGCTCTAAAGGTGTCGAATTTCTAACAGGGACGTATAGCGAGCACGCTGACTTTTCCGAGTCGACCGAGGAGATCGCCCCTCTAACCGAAGAAGAGAAGAAGGCGCGCCTCGAGGAGCTCCGCGAGAAAGTACGGGCCAAGAGAGCCAATCAGGCGCTCGTGGACAAGGAGGAGCAGAAGCGCAACGAGGTATGTATCTGACTAACCCGCCAAAATCGGGACACCATCATATTCGCGGCATCGTCAAGACGATCGACACCGAACCCCCCCCTTTTCCCTAATAAGGAAACTAACAAACCCGCGCGTGCGACAGAAAATTCGCCAGAAGGCGACCAAGGAGACGCAGGAGCTGAAGGAGGAGTTAGCGCGCAAGGAGCAGATGAAGGAGGCGGCGCGCAAGCGGCAGGAGAAGCAGGAGGACCTCGAGGCCAAGAGGCGCATCAAGGCGAAGATCGAGGCGGACAAGGAGGAGCGGCGGCGCAAGGCCGAGGAGGCCAAGGCCGCGAAGGAGGGCAGGGCCCCGGCCCCCTCCGCCCCGGCTGCTGCTGCTACTGCGCCGGCTGCCCAGCGGCCCGCCGCGGCGACGCACAACGAGGCGCGCCTGCGGCTGCAGACGTCCGGCGGCAACGTCATGAAGACCCTGCCGGCCGACACGACGCTCTTCGAGGTCGCGCAGCTGCTGCAGTCGGAGAACGGGCTCACCGTGAACCGGTTCATCATGAACTTCCCCAAGAAGACCTTCGAAGGCAGTCTGGACTTCGGCAAGACCCTGAAGGAGGCGGGTATGGTGCCGAGCGCTGCTCTTATCGTGCAGTAGGGCGGGTCTGGAGGAGCGAGGCTAGGAATCACGACTGCTATGAATGCATGAAAGGAGTTACGCGACCTTGAGAGTCTTGGGGTGGTGGGGGGATGGGTCTTAGAGCGGGACGGGCGAGAGCTTATGGGGGCTGTTCTAAGCATGACGTCTACGCGGAAGGGCGTGTAGACGTATCAACGCATGATGCACATCTAGAGCCGGGCCTCTGAATTACGAGAGGTGGCCCCTAACCGTGTTCTCGTCGTGTTCAAAAGTACATCGCGGGAAGATTTAAGGTGGAAAAGTCGTATGTTTCATGTCATCTCAGAACGCATCGTCATATTAACCTATGCGAGAGTGATACTGGTCCTTGTCCTAGGCATCCGGATATTGCCTCCTTCACGCCACACCAATGGTGTAAGTAACCCCATAGCCATGCAGTTGAAGTACAAAGGGAAAGGATAGAATCGCGTCGTTGCCGTCGTAGAAGAATCGATTTTAAATTTCTTAGTCGAAGAGACCGAAACCCATGTCCTCGTCTGACTCTTCCGCAGCTGTACCAGGTGATTGTCAGTATGTGGGACTCGAAGTGTGCAGGCGCCCGAGAAAGAGCGGCATGGAGTGCAATCTTGGACATACCCTCCTCCTCCTTCTTCTCCTCCTTAGCCTCAGCCGCGGCCTCGCCACCGGCAGCAGCACCGCCAGCGGCAGGGGCGGCGGCGGCACCACCGCCGGAGCCGACGTTCGACAGCAGGTCCTTCACGTCCTTGCCCTCGAGAGCCTGCAATTCACATCAGCCAATCGCCCGTATACTCCGTGGTGTACCCGGTCGGATGGTAGTCGTTCTTGCTCGACTGGTGACTGCGTTGCTTGCGTACCTTGGCGAACAGTGATGTCCAGATAGGCTCGACATCGGCGACATTAGCGGCCTTGATCAGGGTCTGGAGCTTGTCGGCCTGCGCATTGGTCGAGTATTAGCATCCAGTCTCTTGTTCTAGATAGTCTTCCTCTCGAGTCGTTCTCGTATTTCTCATATCACCGCGAAAGTGTTGCGGCTCCCGAGACTTTCACGGGAGATGGAGGGGCTCGTTTCTCACAGTGATCTCAACGCCATCGTCGGCGAGGATGAGCGCCGCGTAGGACGAAGCAAGTTCGGCAGTCGACATCTTTTCTGTGCACGGGGACGGGAGGTGTCGTGGGGGGGTTGAGGGTGAATTTGCTTGGGGGTCGAATTGCAGATATGCGCTTGAGGTTGAAGAAAGTATCCCGTCCTACGTTAATGGGCTGACGGAAAATCGAAAATTGTGCTGGAGAAAATTATAAGCGAATTGAAATGACCAGTGGGAGGGCTTGGGCTTTGATTGGCTGAAGTGGTTAAATTTCGGACTACCCGGTCGTCCTCTGCCGGCCATGAGCGAACCTCCACAGCTGCCACATGGCCGCCCACTGTTCCTGCCATTTGCCCGTTTTCTCTGTTAGCCTCTAGGGGCGGCGGCTTATCTTGCTTACATAAGGCGGGTTTAGGCGCTGCTTACCTAACCTATTGCAGAATTGGGGCATCGGGCTTGGCCTTATCGCAGCCTTCTCTGGTCGAATAGGTACCGTATTCCTTGGTAGTTCACGGCTTGGGAAGTACCGTACTACATTGAACATCTCCAATTTGATGCCCCACCATCAAGACGTTGTTGCGTCAATCATGACCCCTCCAAAAGGTCCCAAGACAACCCACTCCAGTAAAAGAGTACTCTTTGTGATGTCCATCTTCACATTCTTCCGCCAAGCGCATTTCGCCTATTTTATCACGACCTGCAGCTAGAAAGGTCGAACGAATAATAGCGTGTCGCGTTTTGCAGAGGGCGTCTCAATACCTCGCACCACAAGAGGAAGCCAAATACTCAGCCCGATGATCCCGGCGCTTTGATAAGGACGGCCCCATTGGAAACACCCGGAACCCCCGATTAGTCTCTTCATGCACACGTCATTGGCTGGTTCTGCGGTATGCCAATGCAGGCCCCCTACCGAAGGTCCCTCATGTAAGATTGGAATCGGCTCCGTCGTCCCCGTGTTCATTTTTGTAATACTTCAATTGCTTGTTTATCTGGGGTCATTCTTTCGTTGATACTTATATTAGTTACACAAAGGACGCCTGAGAGAAAGAAAAGAGTCCAAACACTGTCCAAGTTCCATCAACTCTTCAACATTACAAGAACCTCAATCTGTATATAGGAGGTCTGGGTAACATTCTCTCAGTGCATAAACTTAGCATTGTCGGGTAGTTAGACAGGTCGCAACATGGATACCCCAAAGATACCCGCCCCGAGAGATGAAGGGGAAAAGGAGATTTTGGAGAACATGATCAATATCCGTGATCAGTTACTGCTGCGGAAGCTTGATCGCTCCACCTACGTCCGCACTCAGGATGTCATGGTGCTCTATGACCGAACAATTGACCAGGTCAAGCGTCTTAACGAGATTCGACATGGGAAGGCCGCAGAAGAGAATCGAGGTATGGCGCCCATCCCCATCGCGACGCTTTACACCCCTTCGAGTTTTAAGCTTGCCGGAGGATGCTAACCTGACGTGTGAACGATGAACGAAAGTGGACCGTGTCGTCGACAGCTGCTTCCAGCTCCTATCGTTATTCTTCATGACAATAGGTCGAAATAATGAAGCACCAGCCGCATACGCCTTGACTTCCACCATTCGACGCCTCCTAGACCATCTGACCGAGGCCGATCTCTTCTCCGCCAAGGACCTCGAGAGCATGTCGCATACCTTGGATCACCTGTCAGAGATCGTACATAACGCCTCCAACAACAAATCCGCCCCGTTCCTCGAGACTCTGCTCGCGAACCGGATTTCACGATGTCGCGCCTCCCTGAACAACTTGCAGCAAAAGCTAGAGGAGGTTGCTGAGCCCCTGAGGCCGACGATGGAGAAGTTAGTCTCTATTCTGAGACAGATGGCTGGGATTAACACTAGGTCCAAGGTACTGTCACACTTGCCTCGTATCACCAATCTAAGTTGCTGACAGTTGGGCGCAGTTCAATCCAAAGGAGATCCACAAGTTACGGAGCCAACTGGACGAAATCAACGCCAAGCGCGTCGATGGCAACTTCGTCGACGAGAATAACAAGGTTCTGAATGGAAGCGACAAAGTCTCCGAGTTATTGGATAGGTGTGTGAGATACACGGAGGTGGTCCTGGAGAGGTTGGTCACCCCGAATATGACGGCGCGTTTATCCATTGATCCTAACGCCTGCTTTAGGAACGGGGAATTCCCGGAGAAATGGATGCCCCTATATAAGATCCTCGTCGGTATTCGCAACGAGCTAGATAAGCTCTCGCTTACGCAGGCATGGTCGTTGCGAGAAACAGATCTTTACGATTATCAGCGACAACTGGACAAAATCGACGAGAGTAGAGTCGATGGCAACTGGGTAGATGATGAAGGACAGCCTGCCGAGCTTTACGTTCAACGAGTGAGCAACGACCGTCTACCATCCATCAAAGAACCCTACTAATGATGCCGCTAGACACTTCTCTACCTCATCCGGCGCTGCTATGGATATATTTACCATCTCATGATCTCATCCGAACCTGTCTCCGAGGCTCTCCTTCCAGTTTACAACCAACTCCAGACACTGAAACGCTGTCTCACGGAGGTAAAAGAGAATGGTGGCGTCTCATCAGTAAGAGAGCTATACCCATATAGCATGAAGGTTAGTACTGCTGTTCCAACGAGCTAGCTATCTCGCACGGCTAAATCCTCGCTACAGCTGAATTCGCTCGACGACATGAGGGTCGATGGGAAGTTCATGGTTGGAGACGACGTTCCCGAGGGCCAAGCCGCCGTAGCGGAGCTGCTTGCGGAGTGCTTCGACCTGAACTACGAGCTAAGACTAGCCGTCGAGTCAGAGAGTGAATCGCCCAGTGTGAAGCCAGCAGAAGACGGGTCACTGGACGCACAACCTCCAGATGTCAAGCCAGACACGTAATTGCCGAGAGTGGTAAAAGAGGGTGAAACTATTTGGGACTTTACAGCATAAGGATCATCCACTTAATTTACTGCTTGCGACATGTCTTTGGTCTAAGGTCGATACCTGTTCTTTGCGTTGCTCGGGCGTCCTCGATATGGTGTCAGGAGACGGTTGAAAGCAGGACAACGTCTGCAATCGGGTTTCGGGTGCATGGTGTTTTGAGTTAAAAGGGGTCGCATCATATGCTGGCTGCGGAGTACGTTGATTGATAGCACTCAGGTGCTTTGTTCATATTATGTCATTCGTTATCGAGGCGGACGAGTGACTAGGGAGGATATAACCACTTAGTGGACAATGTTCCACTTCCTGTCATAGAGGCTTCGCCATAGTGAATACTGTACTCATTGCACTGCTTGTATTAATCATTTATCTCAGCTCAAAAGGTGTCGAATTTTCGTAAGCGGAAACGAGTGCTCCCCTAAACTTGCTGCCAAGCGTCAGCTAAAGCTGGAGGATTTGTCCCTGAGGGACATCAAAATCTGATGGTATAGTGAATGACACTGCAGTCCATGGAACAAGATACTATGCTTGCGTTTATATTTGCTTGCATATTCTCAGAGCATCATACATCCCAAGTCACCACACTGACCCAGGGGGCGGTAAACCCTCCACATCTCTGTCCAGCCCCGTCCTCGCGCTCCCTAGAAATTCCTTCCCAGCTCACCGTCGGGGGCTACAACTCAGGGATCCCTGAACGCGATCTTTGCCTACATAAGGGATATAAAGTTAGTGGCACGTCACGGATATATAGACCACATCCTGCTCGGCCTCCTAAAGGGGTTGTCAGGGTAAACTTGCCGGCCAGATCTGTGCCTACACCGCCCCCACGAAACGATTCGTCAGCAAGAGAAGTTCTATTCACGCACGCACACACAACCGACGCGACATGACGTCCAGCCAGGGGAGGGCCCCGTCATCACGCACCTTCTCGACGTCCCACACGCCGCTCGTGGCGTAGATGTCCTTCTCGAGGATGCCGACGACCTCCTCGCGCGACTCGGCCACCACGACGATGGTGCTGCCGTAGAAGTCGAACTTGGTCGGGTCGTCGTCGCTCTCGGGCTTCGAGTTGAGGAGGGCGCCTTGGTATTTTTATTTCAGTTCGAGCTAGGCATACCACCAGTTTCCTCTCGCTTTTTGATGGGCGGAATCCCGGGGGAAATGTCGGGAGGGGGGTTTTGCACCGGATTGGACCCATACGGACGGAATTGGACTCACCTCCCGTCTTGTACTGCCCGGACTCGATGTAATTCTTTAGGCCTGCGAAGTGCTGCCTGGAAAAACGAGAGACCCAAGACGTGAGCGCCAGCTCTGCGGGTCAGTCCGCACCACGGGGTCGTGGTCGAACCACCTAGGGGTTAATGTGGGGAGGTGACGACGTACGGCCGGACTTCTAGCCTCTTCTGCTGCTGGCCGGGCTTATCGGGCACGACGACGAGCCACTATGGGATCCGCGGGCGTTAGAGCTTTGAACCATCCCATTGAGATAGACGATCAACACATGTACGCATCCTCATCCATCTTATGCATCGCGTCACGGAGCGGGGAGGAGAAATGGCGGCCATGATGCCTGCCTCCTTCGGTCAGGGGAGCAAGCACAATACTGACCTCGTACTTCCCCGGCGGCGGGGTCTGAACAGGTGTACCGCCCATTGTCCTCAGAAAGGAGCGACGATAGGCCGGTTTAGTGCGTGGAGAGGGATATCTTCTAGCTGTTGTTACGGACAACGACGGGAGAGATCTAGGGATCGATATGATGCTTGATGCCATCTAGCGATGTATTTATCAGCCTGGGCTGTTGTAGCCCTTTATGTTTATATACCAGCCTACGTATCACTGAATCGATATCTGCCGCGGCCGAGTTCTCCCGGTTGATTCCAATGCAGAGTACGCCCTATCCAACATACATGGGCGCCTTTTGGGAGGGGCTTGACGGGCAGCCCAAATGCATCGACTCAACAATCAAACCCCACATGCGGGCCTATAACTATTTATATAGCCTAAGACCTGCGGGTACGATCTGCCCACGTAGGAGATGCGATTCCGCATTCCCGCATTGTTAGATGTGACCTTGATCCGTTCAGTGCGTCTAGGGGGAGGTCTCTGCTTCCGAGTATAATAAGTTGAAGGTCCTGCAGGTTCGGATTCCGCGACAATGGGCTTCGGTTGGGGGCCGAATTGAAACGAGATCTCAAGAACTTTAGCTTAGCTAAGAAGCTATGGTACCGATGTCGGCGGCTTCTTCAATGTCTCCCCATAGGTAGCTATACGCATTGGTGGAAGCTGTCACCAGATGCGAATATTTCTACCAGAGGTGTCGGCGTAATCGCCAATTCGGTCAGGGTTTCTGGTCCCGAGATAACCTCAAACCGACTCACGCCTCCAGAACCATCAGAGACTCCAAGGGGTTCCTTCGCTTCTTTCCCAGACCTGCGGGATCGAGACCAGCGAGCCGCGGCGCGAGGAATTGGTTCCGCTAGATAAATGCTAGCGTGGGTATTATCGGCTTGGCGGATGTCATGTGCTTTAAGAGCCCCCAGAAAAAAAGCTGTCGTCATGCTTTCACATGAGCAACTTAATTTGACGAATCTCGTCCGCCGGTCGGGGACCCTGGAATTGCATGGCTAAATTACCACCCCATAGGTGCTGATGTAGAGTGAACTCGAGAGAGCTCCCACATTAGGATCCTCGCGCCAAGCATGATGCTCAGCAGGGCCTGACATTGCGCCAATACGCGCGATTCCAATTGCACATGTGCAAGAGGGAGCGGTCGAGCGGGTAAACGAGAGAAATCGGCTGCGACCGTATCCCCCTTGCGGCTGGGGGAAAGCTACAGTAGGCGAGAGTCTAGGCCTCAGACACATGCACGTACACACATCTCGGGCGATCATTGCTTACCTGGGTATCAACCATCTAGGCTATCTCATACCCTATTCCGGCATGTACAAGCAGGTCAAGCCAGCAGCCAAGCAACTACCGTCCCCTGATAATGGGGGTGGGTAGGTGCAGTAGGAATGTGACATGTGAGAAGCACAGATTTACACGGACACATATATCATCGTAATGGATACATAAAGGAGATGGATGTGATGTCAGGGCGGCCTACCGCCTCCCACCCATCCTTTCCCTCTTCTCGGCAGAGCATAAACAGGCGAACTTGACTAGCGACATCGCGTTCGCACATCAGCCGTTCGACCGACGGAGGTTACTATACTCGAATCGGTTGGGCGCAAGAAGCATTCGAGGCTCTCTATAAGACCTTCATACCCGGGGTACCAGTCCCCGTCGCATACACGTTTACCTACAATACGCAGACCAAGCGTCCCAAGTACGAAAGCTGAAAAACTTGTTAATCTATCGTTATACTACGCTCCGATCTCGCCAGCCGTGCCCCAAACATGACGGCGGGCCCACCATCCCTCATCGCGCAACACATCCAGCGGGAGTCCCAGAGATGGGAAGCCCGGCACCGAACCGAACCCCCATACACTCCCAGCATCAGCATCGGCAGCAGCGACTCGGACGCCGCAACCGCGGACCGCGACTCCCTCTTCTCCTCCCCCTCCCCGCGGACCCGGTCCCGGCGGTCCTCGATCTCGACCGTGGACGATGACGACGATGACCAGCTCCCGCGACCGCCCCTCCTCCTCTCCCAGTTCCAGCAGGCGCCGATGGGGATCCCCGTGTACGGCTCCCTGGCCGAGGCTGCGGCGCAGAGCACGCTCCGCATCCTCGGCGACGGTGCCGGCGGCGGCGCGGGGGAGGTCCGCCGCCTGGTGACGCCGGGCAAGCTGTACGAGAACGAGGAGGAGGACGACGCGATCGTCTACGAAGACGACGAGGAGGAGGTCGCTGCGGGTTGAGTGAGGAATGCGTCGGAGCTACACTGCAGCTGCACTACCCAAGGCCGACACCCCAACGTCTACCCCCCCGATTCGATTCATGTGCCTGCCTGCATGGGGAGCGAGGTTCCGAAGCCCCACGTCCCCGCTGGTTGATATTTCCCGCATGATGAGTTACGGTACGATTCTTAAAGCACCTACCTACCTATGAGCGCTGTGGGGACGCACCATTGTGTTCCCCGGATACGGACCTCTCAACTCGATGTTTTTTTCTTTTTCTTTTTTTCCCGCCCCATCGAATAGACGACTCTCTGGGGATGCTTTTGGGCGTTTGTGCATACATATCCATACAAGGTCACATGCCGTGTGAAACCGAGTCGGAACAATCCATATTGGGAATGTTGCTCTGAGGGGTGAGGGACGCATTGGCGGTGCGGTTTTATTTGGATCGGGGTTGGTTGTTCTTTATTGGTGGAATTGGGAGCGAGGCGCATTGAAAACGACTAAAAAGATACCCGGACAATTTGAAAAGCGAGTCGGATGATTATATTTACGAAGTCGGGTTGCGTTCTTTGGGGGAGGATTTATTCCCAATCTAGCGCAGAAGCTCCTTGCTGCCGAAGAAAGTCATTGTACTGCTGCCTACTCGCGGATTTTTATTTGGGGTTCTATTTTGCTGATTTGCTCATTAGTATCTTCTATGAAATATTTTATGACCCCCAGCTCTATGTTCAAAGTCCTTGTGTTCCGTCTTTAAGTCTATGTGTATATACACTGTAATATGGGCTATGCGGCGCTTTGGGAATCGGGTCGAGCACCAAGTGATACCAATACACCTTTTTTACAGCTTAGCCTTCGGTCCGGCTTGCTTCTGCATGGTCTCGGCGACGATGCGCCTCTGGATCTTGCCCGTCGCCGTCTTGGGCATGACCTCGGTGAAGTAGATCTGTGGGTAGCCGCGGTTAGCAACCGACTCTGTCGCCCGCACCCTATGTAGTAGTACTACCGCAGCCCAGACAGAACAGCACAAAACGCCGAAGGACAAGCGAGCGTGGGAAAAGGGGGGGGAAGGCGAAAGGAAGACTCACCTTCTTAGGAACCTTGAACTTGGCCAGCCTCTCGGCGGCCCAGGCCCGGAGCTCGTCCTCGGCCAGGCGCTCGCCCTTCTTCAGGACGACGGCGACGGCGACCTCCTGGCCGTAGAGGTCGTCGGGGACGGCGAAGCTGACGGCCTCGGCGACGGCCGGGTGGCGCGCGAGGGCGTTGTCGAGCTCGATGGGGCTGATCTTCTCGCCGCCCTTGTTGATGAGCTCTTTAATGCGGCCCGTGATGACGAGGTAGCCGTCCTCGTCGAGGCGACCCTGATCCCCCGTGCGGAAGAATTTCTCCCCCGTCTGCGCGTGGGCCACGAACGCCTCGGCGTTGGCCGAGGGGTTGTTGAGGTAGCCCGCCGTCACGTTCTCGCCGCGGATGCAGACCTCGCCCTCGGCGCCGCGCGGCACCTCCTCGCCCTTCGAGTCCAGCACCTTGACCTCGACGCCCTGGCCGACCCCCACGGTGCCCGGCTTGCGCTTCGCCGGCGGCAGCGGGTTCGACGTCATCTGGTGCGCGGCCTCGGTCATGGCGTAGGCCTCGAGCACGGGGGCCTTAAAGGTGGCCTCGAGCTGGTGGAAGACGGTCGGCGAGAGCGGCGACGAGCAGCTGCGGATGAAGCGGATGGCGGGCAGAGGCGCGGGCGCCGGGTGCCGCAGCAGGATCTGGTGGATCGTCGGCACCGCCGTGTACCAGTTGGCTTGGTGGGCCGCGAAGTCCCGCCAGAAGTCCGTCGCCGAGAACTTGGGCGGCACGACGAGGGAGCCGCCGCTGTGGAGGGGAGCGAGGAGCGCGCAGAGCAGGCCGTGCACGTGGAACAGCGGCATCACCAGCATCGTTCGGTCCTTGGGGGTGAGCTGGTATGTCGCTTGTATGTTCTCTGTAGTGGCGTTAGCGAATCAATCTTCTGTCTCCACGACATCTATGTACGTCTGGTGCCCAAGGGATAAGTTAGAGCCTCGCCCTACAGTCGACTTACTCATTGTGCGCGTGAGGTTTCGGTGTGTTAGGGGGACCTATATCGCTAGTCAGAACACGAACGGAAGCATTGCGCCGGCAGAACATACAACTTTCGGCCTTGAAGTTGTGCCACTGAAACGAACATCCGTATCAACATCATATCCACTCCTTTAGGCCTGCCTAGCACACCTACCTCGTATGTAACACCAGCGCGACATCGTCAGGCAGCGCGCTCAAGACCTTCTCCTCGCCCCTGCCCTTCAACTGCCCCAGGTCCTTGACGTCGAGCGCGACCTCGCCCTTAGCGGCATCCCAGTAGCACTCGGCGACGGCGGCGTTGAACTTCCTGGCGGCCCTCACGGACGGGGCGCCGGCGTCCCAGGCACCGCGCGGGACCAGGACGACGGCGGACTTCACGTCCTCGATGTAGAACTCGAACTCGTCCTGCTTGTAGGCCGGGTTCAGGGGCGCGGCCACGGCGCGCTGCCACGAGGTGGCCAGGAAGGAGACGACGAACTCGTACGAGTTGACGAGGGCGATGGAAACGGGCGAGGCGCGGGTGATACCGAGCGCGGCGAGCTTGCGCTGGAACGACGCGCACTCGGAGATCAGGTCTCGGTAGGTCACCGTCAGGGGGTCCGGCCTCGAGGGTATTATGACGGCGACAGAGGATTCGACGCCGTTGATGGCGCTCTGGAGGGTTGCCATTGCTTTACGTGGGGGTCTAAGACGCTCTAGGAGAAAACAAAGAAAAATAAAAGAAGAAAGAGAGGCATCCGAGAAATGTAATATTATTATTACTACCCTAATCGCATTCAAATCAAGTGGGAATGGGCGTGGATGAGTGAGCAACGGAGAAGCGGATGTTCGGCCAGACATGATGCGACCGGGTATGTATTGTACCTACCAACGCAAAGCCCGATGGCCCGGAACGTGCTGCATCCTTACGACCGGGAGTGAGCCAATAATGGTTGAGTGTTACGGTAACTGTTACGCCGCAAGCTCCCCGAGACGCTTGTGATACAGCAGGCCCCCTGGGGCAATGCAGCGGTCGGGGGCAGTGGACATGCCCACTGCATTCATGGTTGTACAGTGATGGGCCCACTAAACCTAGGTACTCGAACAGCTACCTAAGAACTCGTACGCAAGAGCTACAGTACCTTAGACTAGTAGTTCCACATTTTTATTTGCTTGCATCCCAATCTTTCAGCCTCGCCCTGCACATACCGTAGATACTCCCAGCTACATACATGTATTTATCGATATAGCCATTCTCTAGAAGCTTGTCGCCGCCTCGCGTGAAGGGGGCTTAGGGATCGAAACGACGACGAGTGAAAAGCCAAGGAAGCATGTCCGCACAACCGCCTCCGCCGCCGCCGCGGGCCGGCCTGTCCCTCTACGCGAACCTACTCGACCCCAAAGAGGACTCGGGCTCCTCCATATCGCGGCCGCCCGTCGTGTCGCAGGAGGCCTTGGACGCCGTGAAGGAGTCGGAAGCCGCTAAGAGGCCATCCGATCCGGCTCTGCGCTTTCAGCCGCACCCCCAGATCCGCCGGCCCCAACAGAAGACCCAGAAGTCCAAGGTCGGCTTCCCCAAGGTGGTACCGCCGCCGCCACCAGCCACCGGTGCCAACAATGCGGCGTCGCCCGCTGCAGCTTCGGCACCCGCTCCAAGCCAGGTGAAGAGCGCGCTCGCCAACTGGGTCCCCACCGAGGAGGACGAATACATGTACGGCACGGGCGAGAAGAGGGCGCGCGGCGGCCGCAGGAAGCGGAAGAAGAAGGTCGACGAGATGCCCGTCGAGACCGACTGGGACGAGATATACGACCCCTCGCGACCGACCAACGTGGAGGAGTACCTGCGGAGCGACGAGAAGATACGCGAGGTGCAGGAGTGGAAGGCTCTGCTGTACAAACACCGGAAGCGAACCCCCGAAAGGAGGGACAGCTGGGACAGCGAGGAGGAGGATCACCGACCCATGAACAGTACGTCGCGCCTTTCCCAATCGCGTGCATGCTCTAGAAGATCACTGACGTTACATATCCTCGATAGACCAGTTCGCGCCTCCGGACGCATATTCCTTCGCACCGCCGCCCATGTCACCCCCGCGAGCCTCGGTACCGGACGACAAGACGGGCGATGACGCATACGCGCGTCGGCTCACCATGTCACAAGGCCAAGCTCCTCCGCCTCCACGATCGCCATCTCCTCCACCTCCCCCTCCACCCCCCGCGCAGCCCGCCCCAGCCGACCCGTCTTCTCTCCCACCCCCTCCACCGCCCCCGGAACCGGATTCCGCAACCATATCCCGGGCGCCCGTCCGCTACGCGCCGCCCGAGACCGCCACCGCACAGCCCCCGGCGCCAGCTGCAGACTCCGCAGACCCGGACGCCATGGACGAAGACACCTACTCGCCCACGGCCGAAGAAGAGACCTCACAGCTGCCCACCAAGCGGCCGGGCCAGAAGGACTTCGCCAAGCGCCTGATGTCCAAGTACGGGTGGTCGAAGGGGAAGGGGCTAGGAGCCGAGTCGACGGGCATCCTGCAGCCGCTGCGCGTGCAGGTAGAGAAGCGGAAGAAGAAGCCGGACTCGGAGGGCGGCGGCTGGGCCGAGCCCGGCGGGGGTCGCGGGCGCATCATCGCACCCAAGACGGGCGCCGGGTCCGCGCCCGGCGCAGGAGCGAGCCAGGAAGAAGGCGGCAAGTTCGGCCCCATGAGCAACGTCGTCGTCCTGCGCCACATGCTCGACGGTATGCAGGACCTGCAGGCCGAGATGGAGGCCGGCCTCGCCCAGGAGATCGGCGAGGAGTGCGGCGACAAGTACGGCCGCGTCGAGCGCCTCAAGATCGACGTCGAGGGCAGGCGGGTGTACATCAAGTTCACAGACCAGGTGTCCGCCTTGCGGGTAAGCGTTTTCTACTTTCCGTGTTCCGTTGTGCTGTTTATCCATGTCCGCCTCCACAACTATCTATCCATTTCACCCTCGATTGCCTCCACTTCCTCTCCTATCTCTCCCTTTCTTCGGGGCTAGGCGTGCGTAGCAACGACGGTGGCCTGTTACTTGGGGAAATAAAACGAAACAAGACGCATGGCATGCTGACCTGAGACTAACGCCGTATACAGGCGGTCAACGCGCTCGACGGCCGCGTCTTCGCCGGCAACGCCATCGTCCCGCAATTCTACGACGCCGACAAGTTCGAGCGCATGATCTACGAGTAAGAGGAGAGTAAAAGTAGAGAGAAGAAGAAGAGTATACTTGCAACTGCTAGTCTACACGCGGTGGATTTCCCGTCATCCCATGTAAGAGGCTGCGAGCAGGAAAGAAACGGGAATCCAGGAAGGGGAAGAAGAGCATTCGCCAACCGACGACGACGGGCCGTAGGCAGATTGGCAGGCCTACTTAACCCGGAGCGGATCGGTATGGGAAAGCCGGGCTCGATGTACTTGTCGCGCCGTAGCCTCATCGTCTGGGGGCTAGGGGTGGTATTAGGGAGCTTTACGGTTCTCGTGAGCCAACGGTCATGTACGTCCGTTGGAGGATCGGGGAGGCGGACGGACGGACGGGTAAGGCCCGAAACTCCGGGACACTTAGACGATAGGGGTGAGAGCAGGCGAGGTGCCGGGGTCCTAGTATGGTGATTGCAACGAACGCACTGGGCGCTCTCATGTACATATTAGCCACTTACCCAGCCCACGGTCGGAGCTGCGCAGTAATTAATACCTAGGGAGCGACGCGATGGTCTCAAATCAACTATGCAGCAATCTGGCTAGACCAGCCATCAATGTGTACCGCAAAACGCATATGAAGTCGCCATACCACACACCTATCTAAAGTCAGACTCCCACCCACCCACTCACTCACTGTATCTGGATAAGGAAGCGAAGGACCCGAGGAGTACCGTATATACTTACACAATTACTCACATAAATACATACCGGCCATAAAGCGACTCGCCTACATAGACAGGGAGCAGTAAGACTACAGTAGTAGGGGGTAGTTACAAGGTCGAGCAAGAAAGAGATGGCACGGCCCGCGCAGTGAGTGAACGGCTATCTCGATCACTTGTCGACCACGCGACGATAAAGGGTTAGAAAAACACTTAGGCCAAGGGCGCCCGCCAGCCGGTACGTGCGCAATGCCCGAGAAAGCAAGCACATAAATCCAGAGCATACATACGATCGGTTTGTAGGAGGTGGTCCGTATCGCTCTAAGTCTACTACATGCTATCCTGGGCGCTCTCCTGGTCTGCCCTAACCTGAAACTTCCTTAGGCTGGTAGTATTACCATGTCCCAGCGAATTCGCTCGTCTCGGGCCTCTCCTTCTATTGCTAGGCGATAAACCTTGGTCCTGTGCATTGACGAGCCTACGAGAGCTGTAACGGCCGACAACGTCCTGAAGGTTTTTAAAGCTCGGACATTAATGAGGTCAGACCCAAGCGTCAATGCAAAGGGGTAAGAGTCAGCGAAACATGAAACTCGTCACCGGTAAGTAAAACGGAATGAATGTTCACAATAACACATGCGTTCGTATTAGTCTAGCAGTTCCTTGTACGTACTCCTACTCGCCCATTGCGGCTGATGAAATGACAAGAGTTTTGATAACACGTGAAAAGGGAAATTGAGTGGCGCCTCCACGATTCCAACTCCGGGTGGATCTGTGCATTACATGAAGGTGGTGAAGATAGCACCAAGGGCAGCCAGGCTGACAAGGGTGTTCATGTTCAGACCAAGGGCGACGGCGGCACCGTCACTGTCACCGGACCCATCACTGCCGCTGCCACCGGAACCGGTGCTGTCGTCGGCATCGCCTGTGTTCTCGTTGGCGTCCTCCTCCCTGCCCCTGCAGGTCAACTCGCCCTGGATGACATTGCTACTCTCGTCCTGAAGCGTCTGGCAATCTTCCTGGATTTCCTCCGTGGAAAGAATCTCGCAGCCACCCACGACGTCGTTGATCTCGGGAAGCTGGAAGTCCGTGAAAGAGCCACGGAACGCAATAGCGCCGCCAACCCGCTCGAGCCTCCTGAAACCGTCGATGGCCTCAAGTTCGGTGTTGTTGGCAATGGTGAGACCACCTCCAATTCTCTCAAGAGCCGGGAAGGAGATGTTCGAGAGCTGAGGGTTGCTGACGAAGGAGATGTCGCCATCCTGCACCTCGGTCAGGTTGGGGGCGGTGAAGCTCTCGAAATAATTCGAGTCGAATCGCATAGAGCCGTTGACGGTAGCAAGGGACGGGGCCGAGAACGTGGTGACGTTGGCGATTGTCAAGTTGGCAATCCATTCCAGGTTGGGCATCTCCAGTTCAAGGTTCAGGCCGTTGGCCTGCACGTTAAGAACATTCGACAAGCTCCTGATGCTGGTGGAGAACTGGGTCAATCGCCTGTTGTTGTTGATGTTCATGTCAGAAAGAGACTGAACGTTGATACCACTGATGCTCTCCAAGAAGGTATCGGCAATGACGACGCTCTCGGCCTCGGTAATACCAGGGTTGCCAAAGTTCAGCTCCGGCAGCACAGTCAGAGTGGCCCAGTCAATAGAACCTACTTCCGACAGCCTGGTGAAGCCGAGGGTAGACAAAGCAGTCAGGTTCCTGAGCGTGAATGCGCCGCCAATAGTCTCTAAAGATGCACTCGAAAGATCGGTAATAAAGCCGTTATCTCGAGCGATAAGGTCACCACCAATTTCGGTAAGACGTCCACCGATGTCGATTCTTTGACCGGCCTCAGGCGCGATGAGGACAGTGCCCTCCACGCTCTCACAGTTGGCAATCTGAGTGGCGTCGGCGGGAGTCCTGATGGTAGCGGTCGGGGCATCGCAGCGAACTTGACCGAAAACGCCTATTTTCAGATTAGAAATAATCTTGCCATCCAGTACACCGGTTCAACGATAGCTTACCCGAGACCATGCTGAACGCCGCAACGGCAGAGACGAGTTGCTGTTTGTTATGCATCGTAGCTAAATGCTTCTTGACTGGCAAGGTTAGCTTAGGTAAACCAAGTTGGCAGTGTTGGAAATTAAGAGACAGACGAGACAAAGCCAACGTGATCGGGAAAACAAGAATGTAAAGTTTGTTGATGGGTAGACTGTGTTTGACTGATGGTGATATTAATGCTCCCAAAGTGATGTTGACTAAGTCTGAGAAGATGACTCGGGAAGAGCAGTGAATGGGTAGCCGAGGCGAAATCTTGCAGCACAAGCCCCGATGAGCTGAATCGACAACAATGCGAGTGGATTTGGGGAAATGGTCCAGTCCAATGCGAGTTGATGGCGGGAAGGTGGAAACTGGGATGAATGGAGAGGCAGATAGGTGCTAAATGAGATGGGATCAACGGCGACGATTCAGTGTGTGATGACGTCCGGGCGTTGCCGTTGCTACGGGCTCCGCCTGCAATTGACCACTAGGAACTCCATCTCGCCATGCTCCCCGCGTAGCCAAGCAAGCTTGCGTATCCCCGAAACAAGCCAGCCACTTGATAAGTATTGCCCATGTTTACTATTGCTCTTCAATAAAATCTCCTTCCTACGCACTCATGCATGAGTGAGGCTAGGCTGTAGGCGTGGAGAAGCAACCACGAGCGGTACCATTCGGTCCATGTCGCTGTGTACCCGGCTGTCGTGGCGCATCCCACTAACGGGACGTGGTGGCAGGACGCGCGGCCTGGTGAGAACCCCAATTGGACCGATTTGCGGCACGATACGGACAGTTCGATAACGATGAATGCTCTACGGTACAGGGGTGTAGGGAAATGATCGACAGCTGACAGCTTGCATCCTGTGGACTTATGGGGGATGGATTGAAAAGCGATAGGAAAGCTGTCCGAAGAGTCGCGTCTATGAAAAGGATATTTTAAAAAAACTCACCTAGTACCAAATACTGAAGTAAGCCGATATCAAGTAAAGCGTTATCCCTCGACAACGTAACCTTCCAGTGACGGTTGGTATCTGTCGACTCGTGGAATCTCAAGTCGAGATCGTCCGAAGGGGTTTGTATCAAGAGGTCTTGGTTGCAGATTGGGTCGGTCCCTTTTATCGATGCGGATTGTCTTGTTGTGGGTTGCGGAATAGGCCAAATGTTGACGCGATGGTGTGTTATTAAACCGAGGAAGTAATTGAGCGAGTGCTCTTCCCCTTTTACGACTGGAATATTAACAAACGAATGAATCCGAATGGGAGAGGAGGAAGATGGAAGGGTTTGGAGAGAAGCTTGGGAAGAAAAGAGGAAGGGAGAGAGAGGAAAGAAGAAGGCGGCCGCCGATCAAGAAAAACCCGAAACGTTTTGGAATGGGTTCGACTTGGAAAACGGGCCAAGCGGATTGGGAGGCATGCGCTAAGGCCGAAACTGGGAGTCGATTGCCGGGGTAGGGGTGTGGTAATGAGCAAAGGACAATATGAACCAGCCCATTCATCTTACAGCTCTTAACGTTTACCTAGGTAGGTACCCACGCAGATGCTAACCTCGGATTAGTTAGCTGCAAGCTGCTACCAAAGGGGGAAGCCTTTCCTAGACCAATCTCGATTCCTTAGCAACACTCTCTCCCTGCCTCCATCCAAACAACCCATACATAACCCGCCGATGCAGGCCTTCGCCGCAAGAAAGAAACCATCACTCTATCTGTATCCTCTATGGGTTGATGACTCTATTCGTAAACGGTTTTGAAGGCAAGCCCACCTTAACCTAGGTAGGTCCACTACGTCGAAAGTACATGTACAAGTTGGGTAAGTCTTCGTGGAGGACTAACCTAACTTGATGCCATACCGACGTGCGTATGTACTGTAAGTATGGACTAGGTATGAATCTATGTAAAGCATTGTCCATCGCCACCGGACCATACGGGCATTAAATATCCCTTTACTTCGTACATGCACTGGATCCGGCCCATTTACATCCATCCAACATGACCAATGTGCCTACGCGTACGTGTCTACTGTACAATGTAGGTGTAGACCTGAATGTACTCCCACCTACTCCTGGATCGCGGTGGTTTGCTACTCCTAGCATAAAATGCTTCTCTGATATGCACCAGGATATTCGAAAGAACTTGCTAGCCATGACTGCCATCGTCATGGTTGGGTATTCTGTAAAAGAGGGCTTAAGCGTTGTATACGGATCTGCACTGTACGCCGGGCCACATACAGTATACACTAGTTAAGTTAGGTGCCGTACCGTCGCATCTTGGATGGTGTGATTGGCGAGAGTGCTAATTGATTTGCCGTGCTGTTAGGAGCTCCCAGGATGCCAGCGCAAGGTCACCTCGTGTATCGACCTCTAATCAGCTAATGCAATATAGACACATTGGAATCCACACCGCTCACTTCATCCACGCCCTCGTCAGTCAATACCGTTCTGACGGGAACGCCATGCTGCTATGTTCTCTTCACCTAGTCACCTTGCCTGGATTTATCACGGGTAGACAGATTTAAGCAATTCCCAATTTGACGAGTCAGAATTCGGCTTCTCCATGCGGACTCCTAGAAGTCCCCATCTCACAGTGCCAAAATGGAGTATGGTTCCGGAAAGGTCCGTGACCGGTAATACATCTCCCCCAGGGAACCGAGTTTGATGAGTAGGTACACCTAAGGTCGATCTCAAAGGTCTAGCGTACTTCACCTTGAGTGTACTAAAGTAGTGGTCTTTATTGATGCTCCGTGGTAGTATATGCAGCACGGTACTAGCGGTAACCTTAACATTGATATCACAATCCCAATCGCTAGGTCGAGTTTCCGCAACGCCAGATGTAATTGGTACGTCCACCCCCGATCCGGAGCTTGGTCCAGCTTCTCGTAAGAGACCATCGAGTGAGAGCTCATTAAGTTGGATCATCTCCTGAGAATTACAGAGCTATAACTTGCCTCTTTACCCAAGCCTATACAGATGCGTACCCCTAATGTAGCCGATATGTAAGTCCAGCACATGATCAGATGACGGTCAAAGAATCCCGCTACCCTCAATCAATATCCCTTTCCCTTCGTATACTATGTAAGTGACTGGACATGGCTTGGTCTCGATAATACTACAGTAACTGATATTGTGGCTCCGCCATCTTATTAGTCGAGACTCTAGGCTCTAGACTCAGGACCATACTATTAGTGGGTCCTAGGTAGTGAGGGCTGTGGTCAGGAATTGGCTGTCGGGAATTGGCAGTGAATTGATGATGACGACATCTTCCAACTATTTCATTGTTCGAAAAGAAAGCGCCATCGAATTTATTTGCTATAACAGTACCGGCTACTACGCAAGCCATGCCATGGTAGTGCGGGATGGCGCATGTTGATATGCAAATCCTCATTAGCGCGTACATTTTCCGCTCTGCCGTTATCTACAAGCATAAGTCCTCACTAATCGTGGCAGCCACCTCTACCTACCCCCTTTGCAGACTTTACTAGATAACGCCTACGGTTGGAGTAAGTAGCAGTTCGTTCGGTCAAGAGGGCTCGCCGTTTAGAATTCACCGTAGTAGCGCCTGTGATTATTAAAATTGCTCGCTGCAACCCCAACCAGGGGTGCTGGCCTCTTCCCCTAAAGTTGTCTGCGCCCTCCCTCTATGGTACGGACGGTTACCCCTTTTTTCTACTCAAGGGCACCTCCTCAAAAGAGTCCAAGCTCACGTCCACGCTCGCCGTGATGGTAAAATATTTATAGGGTATCTTCGAACCACAGACGAACGAAGCCACCTGTCTAGGACGTAACGAGGTTAGCTTAGGAGCCGCGCTTATTTCAAGTCAGCAGTGCCGTTCGTGGCTGCCGCCGCCGGGCTTGGCGAATCGACACTTTATTCTACGCAGTAGAGCCTCAATCTAGAGTATAGTTCATTACCTAACCCAAACCCTTCCCTATCCTGAACCAACTTTCGCTTGTTCGAGAAGAAGAGAAATCATTCTGTCTTGAGATACCTTTCAATGGAAATAAGCGGCATAACCCTACCGAACAACCTACATGCGAGCTAGACTAGGGTGCGGCGTACGGGAATACGAAGAGGATCTGCAGACACCAGCCTTCCATTTGCGTTGTAGTCTAGGTGTCGATAACACACAAATATCGGTTCGGCATTGGTCGGACGCCCGCTGATTTCCGACGCACGTCACCTCTTCGCCCGTGCATATCATTCCGATCTCTGCGACAAAAACAATTGATTCTTTGAGTAATCCTCGATTGCTCCCCAAGTAATGCACCAGTGTCTGGCGTTTAGAGCTAGACGATCAGCAACGTAACATGACACGACTGCACCCACGCCGGCCGCTGGGGAGACCCCCGGAATTGTTTCAGATCGTTCCAGATGCTCCCGCGGAGGGCTACCCGAAGCATACATAGGATATGCATGCTTCATCATGTGGGCTGTACATGTCAAGGTGAGTTCCCGGCTCGGCTTGTGTGTCGATTTCACCCGCCACCTCCCACTGGTCTTCATCTAAAACATAACGGCAACCTGCCTGAGGGCAAACGTGCCTCATGTCGTGTTACGTGTCTCGCTGCCGCTTACGATACCAGCCAGTGGTATAAGTATATGCGCATTTCAAAGAGCTTCACCTCATCCTGCGAGCTGCAAACATATGAGCGGTGAAATGTCGTGACTGGTATTCCCCATCGCGCTCTTTTCTGTCGAAACTCTAGCGAAAAATCCGCGATATCAAGGCGCGTATCGAGTATATTCTCTCTGGCACCGAAGGCACAACGCGGAAGACGCCTCCTGCGATCCTGGCAGTACCACATATACAGTGCCCTCTGCAATTCCTCCTTAGGGGGAGGAGGATGCTTCCTACGGCCGTCCTGATCTTCTTGAAACGGCAGGTGCGCTCGTATCCTACAGGCCGCTTTAGATATCGTTTCGGTCTTGCTCAAAGAGGGATCCAGCGTCTGGTACTGAACTCTCAGTAAGCGGTATCGTTTAGCGAACTCCAGATCCAGTTGAACCAGACCTAAGGCAGTATCTGAATCATAGATTGCTGCATCATGTGGACGATTAAATTCTCATCTACTTGTGGTCTTATTAAACTGCATTGCGGCCTACGGTCGGTCCATAATCTCACCGTCCCCGCTCTCATACGGGCAGCGTTTGTCAAACCCCAGCAGGCAACGAGGATGACAATTATGTGGCAGTTACAGCTCGAGCTGTTCTAGATATCTGCGAGCCATATTCCTAGTCGCCTATTTCAAAACCGGTACTCCGAAGGATGATATCTTCGGACGGCTTCGGACTCGCGGTGCCTGGTCGCTTCCTGGATTCCGCGCTGAGCCAACCTGCCGCGATCGCGCATCATCACTCTAATCTCTTTTGTCAGAACACCTCCGAGGCTCCGATAAGCCCCGAGAACCTCGAATAACCACGTCGTAAAGCGATAATAGCGAAAGGGAAACCTATGTTCCGCCATTCCTATGCCTCGATTGGCAATCGTGAACACACGCCCGGAGGCAGTCACCTCAAATTTCTCCGGCCAGGGGAACACGAATACCACCCAATACGATGGAACCTTGTCTATTGAGAGGCTCTTATTGTTGATGGGCATTTTCTTTACTGGGCTCGCTGTTCATTATAGTCGGGCCTTACTGCTAGGCATTTGCGCGCCCCGTATGTGCAAGATTTGCTGCCGCCCATCCCATGGAGACACTTCTCACGAAAAGGGGAATTGGAAAAGAACTTACTATTGGACGCTTACGGGCCGGTGTTCATGCCAGACGATTCGTAGTACTGTAGTTATCCAACCCACGAGATGATTGACCCCGAGTAAAGGGGTTGCTACAATTGCCTGCCGTCTTTCACTCTTATAAACAAGAGAAGGTATCATATGAGGGCAGGTTCGATGTGCCTAAGAGTAGTATCAAGAAGTGTCATGGTCCCGATACCGAATAAAGGGCGTGCGCGTTAGGCCGTTGTTGGCAAGTGAATGGCCACTGGTGCCTCGCTGACAGAAGTTGAATGCCATCGATATGTGGACGTCCAGAGCAGGAGAGGACTATATCAGCTCTTGGTAAAGTAGGAGCTGAATAGTCATCGGAGTCACAAATACAATGTAGGGTGTACTGTGTGCTTTTCCAGGCGAGTTTCTCTAACTGGCCTTGAGTCATGGCTCGATTTGGGGCGTCGTACCTATGAAGGATAGATCGAGATAACTTGAAAATGATACCGATACCCTGACGCAGTCGATGGTGGGAGTCACCCCAGACACCTGGGATGACCTGAATACGCGGGATGTCAACAGCGACGGAGCGAGGTCACTTTAGAAACTGATCATCTAGACGACGAGCTGTAGCTCCCTAGTTACCACCATCTAGCTATGAGAAAACTCCCGTGTCGCATGCCTAGTGTGTAGTCTGTCTATTGTATATTCCGGTACATGTGGTCTATCTTTCTTGAACCGTCACGGCCCGCTTTGATGGCTTTAAATATGGCGTCCCGCCCTATAGCCCACGGGAAGATCCCTTTGCGCGTCCGCTCTATAGACGAATATGTCCTGCCCACAACCTGTCTCAAAGTCATTCCGCGTCCCTTGATGAATACATCTATATTTCGGGGCCGAGAAAGACCTACGACTCTCCCAAGCCTGCAGAGAGGGTCGAATGCTTGCGGCCTGCCTCACTCCATCGTAGTGACGTCCGTCTCCAGGACCCTCCACATATACCACATGAACAGACTCCGGTAGGGGGCGAAGCGCTCCGACACCTCGCGCATCTCCGCCTCGGACATGTACTTCCACTTGCCGCCCTTGGCCTTGAGCTTCGCGACGTCGCGGCCCAGGAAGGCGGCCATCCCCCGCTGCACGCCGAGGTCGCCCAGCGAGAACACGTCCATGCGCTTGAGCGCGAAGCACGCGAACATCTCGACGGACCACTGGCCGAGCCCGCGCACGGCCGTCAGCCGCGCCAGCACCTCCTCGTACGGCGCGTCCGCTAGTAGCCGCGCCGACAGCTCGCCGCTGCCGAACTTCTCCGCGAGCCCGCGCACGTACTCGGCCTTGCGCTGCGAGAGCCCCGCCGAGCGCAGACGGTCGATGGGGCACGCGGCGACCTGGGACGGGTGCGGGAACCTCATCCTCTTCTCAGCGGCTGCGGCGCCCTCGTCGTCGATCGCGTTCCCGTCCCTGTTCTCGTCTCCTTCGCGTTGACGATGATCATCGTCATCGTCAGAAGAAGAGAAAAGCTCGACGAACCGCCGCTTGATCGCCCTGGCCGCCGCCCCGGACACCTGCTGCGAGATTATGCCGCTGCACAGGCTCTCGAAGGGGTCGATCTCCTCGGCGAGGCCCTCGGGCGAGAACATGCGGCACGGGTATGCGTCGATCAGCGGCTTCATGCGCGGGTCCACGCGGATCAGGTGTGCGCACGCCTCCTCGAGGATGTTGGCTGTTGTCGTTGTAGCGGCCGCGCGCAGCTGCGACGCTTTACTGGGCGATGACGATGGCGATGCCGATACCGCGGTCACGACCCGCGACGTCTCTGGAGAGAGCAGCGGCGCGTTGGTCCGGTTCGGGTCTGCGAGCCGGCTCACGGCGGGGTGCCGCTTCGGCGTCGTCGCCGCGTTGTGGGTGGTGACCGCTGGCTCGGCGATCAGCTTTGCGCCGCTCGGGGTCGGCGTTGCCGGTGGCGCGGCGGCAGAGCCGGGTGCCTTGGCCCGCCGTTTATTGGGTGTTGTAGGTGCTGGTGCCGCCTCCTTGATGCTTCCGCCTGTTCCTCCGCGCGAGCTTTCATCTGAAGTCGCCTTCCTTTTCCTCGCGGGCCTTTTAGGCAGAGGCGTAGGGGGAGGAGGCATTGCGGGTACCTCTGCCGGTTTGACATTCCCATTCGCTGCGGCCATTAGCCGCGCTGACCTACGGGTCGACATCCCTACTGGCTGCTGATTCTTGGGACGCTTGCGTGCTTCGATACCTATTTGAGGCAAGTATGTAAGGCGTCGGATCGTGAGGTTCTTTAAACGGTTCCAGAATACGAGTCCCTGAGGTCTCTTGAATTTTGCTACCTGCAAATAGGTCTCCAGTGGCGGGTCAGTTCTGATAGCTCGAATATTGTGCAAACGCGAAGATGATAGCAAGTTTAGGTTGTTTGTTTTGAATAATCGTGTGTTGAACAGAGGTGGTAGTTGATGCTCTGATACCCTTGTAGATGAGAGAGAGTGTCTGTGATGGCAAGAATAGTCTTCGGGTTCTGATGGAAATGACGATCATCGCCAGCTTACCATTAACTTAAAAGGTAGATAAGCTCAAAAGACTGCTTGCCGTACCTCACTATTCGACAACCGAGAGACAGGACTATTTCGAAAATGGGGGACAGATACCACCGCAAATTGTGCTTTGTGATATGACTTACTACTATATTCTACTTTGCGGTATTCAGCCTACGCCCTTGATTTGTCAGCTTGTCAGTGGCTGCCTGCTGCCTCACCTAGGTCCCGATGCTAATGGTTCCCGCCATGGCATGGCGGCTGCTTGTGTTTCATGCTCTCGCCTAGTTCAGCTCAGGCTTCGGTGACGTAAAGTCGAGTTGCGCGGCCCAGTCTCCAGCCTCCAGAGGAAATGCCATGAGATGCCATACTCGGGCCAAGAACGATTTAGAACTCTACCGCGCTACACAGGATACAGGCTACCCAAAGGGTCGGGTCTTGTTGGTAGTAACGTCGTGTGTCGGTCCAGCCGATGTAGTATTCCAGATCGACACAAAGTACAACGTCTTTTCTCGATCGCTATGAAAATCGAAATGCGCCAGGGAGAACAGCGTGGTTCCGGCCGGGTTAAGAAGCATATCTAAAGTAGGACCCTCACCTCCGTATCCTCCATGGTAGAGAGTAGATAGATATTACGAAATCTCTTATCTTAATTCAGAGTCGATACCTTATCATCCATTCATGTAAGGGATTTGACGAAACATAAGATTTGGGAGTAGATACTAGTTTAGAAAGAAGCATTTGTCCAAGTTAATGCTCCCGTCAGCTATCACGTTCAAATTTGACTTTCCACGATCCTCGAGTAACGTATGAACAGACAAGGGGTTTTGTTCGTATAAGAATCAAAGATAGAGATAGCTGGGCTTGGCACACCTTAGTGGATTACGACAGCTACGGTCGATTGTTGGAATGGTAAAGGCGGGAACCTCCAGGGCCCGGGCTAAAAAGAGTCAAAGTCGTCTGGACTTTGCAAAAGCCGTACCTGCGGCGAAACTCTAATAGGAACAGCGGGGCTTGATTACTTATCTACATATGTATTCAGCAAGCGAATCCCGGTCTTCAACAACGGATTCACCTAGCATGCGCAACCTCGACGACGGCAAACCAGATGTGTTCCAGTGTCCCCTTCAAACGAAACGACTACAAATTGAAATATTACGCGTATGTTGGTGCTTAACTAGGGCTACAGTAGATGCATTCACGGATGCATGTGTAATGCGTGCAGACGATGTCGTCTTGTGGTAGGCCCTCCCAAAATGTGCAGATATCCAAGAACCGCTAACTCAATCTCGCCGGCAGCTAGGCGCACTAACTAATAATTTGCGGAGGGCTGTTCCCACTCAACCATTTCGCTGCCCCCAGCCTGCCCAGTTACAGTAATGCGAATGCTGCTGGTTTCCCACTGTACCGTGGTTTCATTTCCATCTCGACTTTTCCACACACGATCAATCGGAATCAGCCCTAACTAGTCTACCGCAGTCTTTATCAATATCCCGCACGTATTGATTCCCCGGAGGCCCTTCTTGTGTTACTTTCCTCTTCAGCCTTGGAGACCATTCATTCACCCAGTTAAGAGACGGACTTGACGAACCTTTTTCCTGCATTGGCGCCGTTCCACACTTTCTAGCGACGTGCCTACGTGTGTAGATAGATAGCCCGCTCTCCTGCCTGATCATCGGAGTACAAAACAGCCGTATACTCGTGGCAACCCCGGACCTACCCTTGGCGACGTTCACGTCCGTCGAATCGTATAGCGCCAAAAAATTCAGCCTACCCCTTTAAAGCTTCTCAACCGCATCACACCAAACTACCTGGACGGAGCCGAATCCCACAAAAACGGCTGCTCTTCACCCTTCGCGATACACGCAGAGCGTAGCCTTGCTTGTCCCTCCCTATTCTTTCCCCTCTTAATTCTTCGCGAGACGTCAGGGTGGTGTCTTAAAGGCCACCCGAAGAGCTCCATCATGCTTCTTCCGAAGGGTGGCATGACTTGGAAATCAGCGAGGTCCCAACTGCCTCCTACAAGAGCCATATTGGTGTTATTGACGAGGACGCGCTTTCTACTCTTAATCGCAGTCGCCAGCCTTGTTTATCTATTATGGCGTGGCATCAGGACGTCAGCAGGCGATCTGCAAAAGTACGAACAATCTTCCCTCGACCTACTCTTTGCCGTCCTCCTCGCGATCCGCGTCAAGACGCCCTGTGCTGACCTGGATTCTTGCTACAGTTTCTATTGCTGGGGTCCGTCGAAACCACCGATGGACATGAGCTTGAATGAACAACAGGCCTGGAATGCCCACCTCCAAACTCCCGTCATCTTCAACCACCACGCTCCAATAGAAGTCAACTCTTCGACCATAAAACACGTCAATCTCAACCCAATCAAGTCTACAGTCCACGCCCTAGACAATGAAGAACGAGTTCTTCTGCTCACCCCCCTCAAAGATGCCGCTCCGTACCTGTCCAAGTATTTCGAGCTCATCGCCGAGTTGACCTACCCGCATCGCCTTATCGACCTGGCCTTCCTTGTTGGCGACTCTAAGGATGACACTCTTGCAGTTCTGTCCATGGAGCTCGACCGCATTCAGAAGCGGCCAGATCAGATCCCATTCAACAGCGTCCTCGTCGTTGAGAAGGATTTCGGAACCGTGCTCAGTCAGAACGTAGAAGACCGCCACAGTTTCGAGGCGCAGGGTCCTCGTCGCAAGGCAATGGGTCGCGCCAGGAACTATCTGCTTTCCGCGGCCCTCAAACCAGAGCATTCTTGGGTGTACTGGCGGGATGTCGACATTGTGGAAAGCCCCGCAGCTATCCTTGAGGACTTCATCTCCCATGACCGGGATATTCTCGTGCCCAGTATGCTAGCCCATTCGGAAAAAAACAGATATGTGACCCATGCTAATTAAGCGCAGATATCTGGTTCCACAGATATGAGAACAATGTCGACATTGAAGGCAGATGTAAGTCGAACCGCCTAACGGAGAGTGTCGTCGGCGAACTTACTTGCTAATGCTTGTTCCCACAGTTGATTACAACTCTTGGGTTGAGTCGGAGAAGGGTTTGAAGCTTGCTGCCAGTCTTCCCAAGGACGTTGTTTTAGCCGAAGGTACGGATCTTAAAGTTCCACATAGCCTAGAGCCATTTTCTAACGAGGTTCCTACGTTTCACAGGTTACAAGCAGTACGACACCGGGCGCGAGCACATGGCGAAAATGGGCGACTGGCGGGACGACGCGCATGTGGAGATCAACCTCGACGGTATCGGCGGCGTCAACATTCTTGTCAAGGCCGATGTCCATCGATCTGGTACGGCCCCTTATGTTCCCGGACGACTGCCGTCGGCTTGGTATTAATTATTGATGCGCAGGTATTAACTTCCCATGCTATGCATTCGAGAACCAAGCCGAAACCGAGGGCTTTGCCAAGATGGCCAAGAGAGCAGGATACGAAGTCGTTGGCCTTCCCAACTACGTCGTATGGCATATCGACACCGAGGAGAAGCCCGGAAACGCATAGGCGAACTTTCTTCGTTCCCTATGCGTTCTACTCGAGCACCCTAGGTTCTCGACGAGCCTGCCTCCTTTCTTGTCTAACCCATTCTCATTTCTTCAGTGTACCGAATTTTTAGCCGATCTTTGCGAGCGGCGAGTGTTTAAACATGGGCGGGTAACGTAATTAATGTACGAGAAATTCACGATATGCGCGCAACAACTACACCAATCGCAACAGCCGTCACGATCAGCGGGCAACGAGGAGTTTTGGAAATGGATGGATACTTCTCTTCCCGTGGCCTCGTCCGTACTAGCCACCGAGTTGGGCTTGGGATCAGCGTGTGGTATCGAGACCAAGAGGAATTTCCGCTTAGCCGAGCCGCGACCGTTCTCTATAAACTCGACGTCTGCGGAGCACACGCTATTCTGCCGCGCCGATACCGTTCAGTCCGATCCCCTCCCGGTCGCCTGGACGTTGGCGCCTCTTTGAATTCGGGCGGTTGAACCACCCCTTTTATGCTTGTGCTTGGGAAAAATATGCATTGTATGGATATGGCATTGAGCCATCCGGGGAATAATCCGTCGCAATAGAAGTTGGCTATTTATATGACAGCATAAGGATTGCCGGGGAGGCGCGGTGGCGCTTGTTTGTGTGTATGTATGTGTGTTGCGGGACGGAGGGCGGTGGTGGCAGGGAGGGGGAATTCGGTTTGGCCCATCGGTGGGTGGAATCTTGGTTTTGTTTTGGGTTTTTTTCAGTAGCCTGCCAGATATCCCGCTTGCTCGCCACGCACTTTTGTTTGGCGGTATCGCGTGAGAAACTATATAGGCTATAGGTCATAGACATCAATGATGGTAGTTGGACGGGGCACAGACGATGTATTTGGCTTCGCCGGGGCCCGCGGTGAAGACGTCGAAGATCCCAAGAAGGGCCAATGCATACAGTTTTCCGCTCAACTCATCCCAAATCTACATCCCCGTCCGACCTACCTATATCACCCGGCCTGGGTGGTGTTGCGTAGAGGCCAGGCAGCCTCTGCCGGATCGCTGCGCCAGCCCATCGATATCATACGAGTGACCTAACCAACACCTGGCGCGTCTGTGCTTCCGCTACTCATTTTTGGCTCGGGCGTCGAGCGGTTCTGCCTTGTAGCTGCGGGACGCGCGGTCGTTCGGTGTGCGGAGAGTAAGTTATATATATCATGTGGAAAAGGGGTTCGTTGTGGGGGGTTTCAAATCCGGAGCAGCAGACTTGTTAGGGAGGAGCCCAGCCCTTCAACCGGTAAGCCGGCTCAGGGTAGTTAGTCAGTCCCCCCGGGGCCGTCGGTCTGCTACGGCTACGCACGCCGCATGCGCCGGGTATATATCTTGTCCTTTTTCTGAAGGGGTTTGTTTCGTCGATCGAGGAGGCCGGCATTGGAGCCGGAGTAATGGGCCCGTGTGGTTCTCTCTGAGAGACGGCCCTGCGACTGTCGCTCTGCGGGTAAGGAAGCTGCCCTGCGCGTGGGTGTTGGCGGGCTTCATGACCCGTGGCGGAGAGGAAAAGCCGGGTGAGGATTGGCTGGAGGTCTTCTTCGTCGGCAAAGTCTGGCGTACTGGGCTAGATGGGCGTCGTATAACTGCTCAGAGGCTATGTAGGTACCTGGGCCTGCACACGCGCTTGGCGCAGTCGCTAGAGACAGACACAGTATCGGAGGTGAGAGCGCGGGTACGCCAAATAGACAGACGGACAGCAAGAATTGCACATTGTATACAGACAGGAGAACCGGTTAGGTAGGGGTGTGTGCCAACTCCCCGTCTATTGTCTTGCTTTCTAATAATGCAGCTAGCTTATCTGTACAGAGTCTCGTCCGCGCACACGCAGCATCTCTTCCCTCACTTTCTCACTCTCTCCTTTTTCTCCTCTCGTGTACGTGATCTCTCGAAAGGCGGACTGGTACAGGCATTGCACGTTCGAGTCGTTTGAAGCCCCTCGGGCGCAAGCGTGGGGGGGGGGGCTTAGTGGCTCCGCACAACGGTCGCCGAGTCCAGGGCCTTCTTCTCGTCGTCCTCGGCCTTGATCGCCTCGAGGATGGGCGAGAGGTAGGGGACGTCCTGTCGTTTCCCGTCTCGTTAGTTACACGTGCGTCTCCTTAGTCGATATCTTCTTTTTAGGCAGGGCAGCATCTTAACGAACAACTCCCCGTCTTGAAGCTGGCTGCTCCGCATGCCCCCCTGGTGCCCGAACTGGAGGGTTGAACGGGTCTCTGTTCTGTGCTGCGTATATAGGTAGGGATGAATGGGTATGACGCACCTCCTCGGGCTTGGTCCACTCCTCCTTGGGCAGAAGCTGGTGCGTGGCGCTGGCCTGGAAGGCGCGCCGGAGGCGGAACACGCGGTCGTACGACTCCTGCGGCGGGAGACGCTTCAGCGCCTTGATGACGTCCTCGTTCTCCTCGATGATCAAGTCGTCAGCTCTGTTGAGTTGTTTACCAGCCCACGTCAGCAAAAGTTGTCCAAGAGAGAGAAACCTCATCAATCACATCGGGCAGCTGAACTGCGCGGAGTGACGTTTAGTGGTGGGAAGGGAGGAAGGGAGAGAGGACAAAAATTACCGTAGTCCGAGCTTGCGGTAGCCGGCGGCATTAATGTACCATTCAGACAGTGGCTTCATGAAGCTCATCAGCCAGGGCCGCTTGGCGACGTAGGGCGCGAGACTCATGTATCGTGTCATCGTGGACGGGGGTTGTGGTCGGACGGGGTTCTCGTCTGTATGGTGTGGTGGGTGGTGGTCTGAGAGGGAATTGGCTCGCTGAAGCTTTGATGAGGTTCCGGAGTCGTTTTTCGCTTGGTGCTTAATCCCGGTTTCCGCATGCATTCATTCTCTTTAGCGAGTCGTCCTTTTATCTCAAATGCATGCTCTGTGATTGGCTGGCAGCTCTCGATCGAGGACCCCGGGGTGGGCTGGGCTGAACCCCTTTATGTGCATACTTGCTTTCAATTGCTAATCACCAGCTCCATAGTGATCAGCTTCCGAAAAGCAAAGAAGACATGCACGTGACTTTGATGGCATCAACTACGTAATTGGTTTCGTTAAGGTATATGCTTTTTGCGCTTTGGGCCATCAGCACATAAAGCTTAATTTATTAGACCCAAACGAGCGATTGGGGCTTTTATAATGTCTCAAGTGGGAGCTATGCTTCTTGAGGTCCTGCCTCTTAACTCAAGGTTGCCTGGTTGTACTGGAGTATATGACTCTGACGCAGGTGTCGGAAGCCACCGAATGTTCAGTTGATTGCATTGGATGTTACTCGGGTTCTAATCCCGGTTAGGAGTTGCGCCACAGCTCGGATCCCGGTTGGGGGTGCGACGGGAAGTATGAGGTCAGAGTCAACTAATTCGAAGCCTGGTTGGCGGATCCTTTTCTCTTCTTCATTTCAAATTGTCAACGGTCGGTTCAACAAAATTCAAAGCCGGGTTGCCATAACTGCTTGGTTCTGAGGTAAGATAAATGGCTCCAAGTGACGAGTGATTTGTATCTTTAACACCTGTGCTACACGTATTAGTATAGTCTTTTCCAACCCAGATACTTAGCGCTTCATTAGGTCATTCGAACATACATCTGCAAGTTGAAAAGCCCCGCAGTCAAAACCCCAGGAAGCGCTCGAATCAAAGTCAAAATTTGGGACCTCTGCCATATTCTTCTTATATTTACTTTTGCACGGCTTTAACACGATAGCGTATTCTACCTGCATACCGCTACCTGCCCTCCTAGCTACATCCCTGCATACATGCGCCGATACGCGGCTGCATACGACATAACAGCATACATACAATTTCCACACTTCTAATCTCCAAATCGCCCTCACCATCGTCATTGCTACTTCGCACCCCTCTTTTCCTACCCTCTGTATTTCCTGACAAACACCCTCACACGAGTCCTCCATTGTCGTATATCAACACGAAGGACCTTCATGTTCGTCGATGCAAATGGCCAGTGACAATCGGTAGCTTCAGTGGCAACAGCGGACCTGTGAGGGAGTAATTCCCCGCACACCGCGGTGCACTTGGAACGCCCCCAGCTTTCGAACGCGATAGGAACGACGACGACGACGACAGCAGCGACGAGCTCCGCCTACTTATTCAAATCGATTTCCAACGATTGTCTGTCTTTGTTATTCACCGATAGCCGACTTGTTTCTGCCTATTGGGGTCTTTGGTGCCATCGTGAGACCTCTCCGTCGCTGCTGACAACATCTGCCCTCTCTGGCATCCAACACGTTCGAAAGGAATGTCCCACGACGAAGCCCAAAGCCATCCAACAGGACGGTCGCCGCCCGCTTCAACAGAATATGCCGTTTACACCCATCAGCCCTCTACGACCGCTAGTATAATGCGCTCCTCGGGTGACAACCAGAATTCAGAAAGCACGGGCGCCATGCCGGCGGTGGCCACCATGACACTCCGTGACTCCCATGGCATAACTCTTTTGGAACGTTGGGCAATGGGTGCGTCCGAATCGCAATTCAACGCTCTATCGGGCGCCGTGGGAGGGTTTGCTTCAGGGATTGCCACATGCCCACTCGATGTTATCAAGACAAAACTACAAGCACAAGGGGGTTTTGTGCCTGTGTCTAAGGGAAGGCATGTTGGCCATAGTAAAGTCTACCGAGGCTTAGTGGGCACAGCCAGGGTAATATGGAGGGAAGATGGGATTCGCGGTCTGTACAGAGGCCTGGGTCCCATCATACTCGGCTACTTGCCCACCTGGGCAGTTTGGTTTACCGTTTACAACAAGAGCAAGGTTTGGATGACCCAACAGGATAGTAAGTCTTCTCCCTATGACCCAAGTCAGGCAAAGCGCGCCATAGAGTGCCTTATCAATAACCATCTTATTGGGTCTCATGGCTGGAGAAAGAGTCTCGTTCTAATTCGCTCCCACCGCGGCAGTCCAAAATAAGACCTTCATCAACTTCTGGTCCTCGATCATAGCCGGAGCTAGCAGCACGATAGTTACGAACCCGATATGGGTTATCAAGACCCGCCTAATGTCGCAATCATCGACCTCGAGTGGATACAACAGACATATGTCTGTCTTCCCGAGGTCAGGTAACACCCCGACTTCGAGACCAAGTATTCACTCCCCTTGGCATTATCGGTCGACGCTGGATGCAGCACGCAAGATGTACTCATCAGAAGGTATCGGTTCGTTCTATTCTGGGCTAACGCCGGCGCTCCTCGGTCTTAGCCATGTTGCAGTGCAATTCCCTGCATATGAGTTTCTCCGGAGAAAGTTCACTGGCAAAGGAATGGGCGAGGTGGGCGACGACAACCAGTCGCAATGGTTTGGCGTGCTTGCAGCCTCGATAATGTCGAAGATTCTAGCCAGCTCGGCGACCTACCCGCATGAGGTCATCCGAACAAGGTTACAAACGCAGCGACGGCCGGCCCCTGGTGTTGAATACCTCCAAGGCTTAGGTATATCCCCCGAGAGTAACGGAGCGAAAGGTAGCATCCCTGAACCTAAATACAAAGGCATAGTTATGACGGCCCGCACCATTTTGCGAGAAGAAGGTTGGAGGGCATTTTATGCCGGAATGGGCGTCAATATGATGCGAGCGGTGCCAGCAGCAACCGTCACGATGATGACGTACGAATACGTGATGAAAACCCTCCATCGTGCGAGGTCAGAAGGCCGGCGCAAACAAAGCGAACTTTCCTGAATAGAGCAAGCGATGGCGCGAAGAGAGCAAGCAACATTTAAACATCAAGCCATGCTATTAGGAAACGAAAGAATAGCGTGGACATCAGCGAGTGGAGGTGCAGCCGTACATATGCAAGCGATGAGAGATAACACTCTCCCTAGGAACGTGTCTCAGGCCACCACTGGCCGGACATGGCTACTGGGATTGCCGGCAGACGGGTTACAGGGCCCCCAAGTGGCGCCCGCGTATGATACCCTTCCTTGCATGTACGTATAGAAGACGCATTCGGGTCCGGAACATAATCAAAGACAAATACAGCCTCCCAACATGAATTGTAGGTCTTTTACCGCTGTGTTGAGGCTTTACATTCGAAACACGGCTATTCCGCATGGCAGGCTTCAATGCCCGGGTGAGATACTATAGGAGACAACTAAAGCATATTATACTCTCAGATGATGGGATAGCAGCCCCCTATTTGATGTTGGTAACTCACTAGGACTGCTCATTCGCTTACGCGTCCAAAGTCGCTCTGCATTACAATTGGACTCTTTCTTCACCGAGGTCTCTGATGTCGTCCGCTCTCCGCTGGTGATGGACAACAACTTACAAACAGAACTCGTTCCAGGCTCATGACTCTAACAGGTCTCCTTTTCCTAAATGTGTCAGATATACAAGGGGCAACCACCGCGCGTGAAGTTATATCGACCATTTGATAGTATCGCTTCACCCTTTCGAGCCTCACCTCCTTGGATTTTATGTTCAGGGGGGTATCTCACAGTGCACACGGGGAACCTGGTTATGTATTATTGCGCTACAAGTAATAATACCCTTACGGATGCCCCGTCGTGTATCGTCATGGTTCGGCCGTGTTATTCCGGTTCTCGCATTCTGTTATATGCCTTGCTCTCCGAAACCCGGTCGCTGCGAAAGCCCCTTTTGTTCTTCCACCATGTCCGCTTAGGGGCTCCTTACTGACTTGGATCAGATCATATACACATAGGCAGCCTGTTAAAGATCTCCATGTTTGAAGTATCTTACACATTTTCGTGAGGGGAAGCAAGCAATAATCCACTCGAAAAAGTTCAGATTATCTATCTGCTTACCTATAGCCTATCGGCCTCTATTCCATCCACTTCTCGAGCTCCCTATCCGGTCCCAGACCCTCGGCCCGGGCTCCGGGCCCCGGCCCTGGTCGTCGGGCTCCCTCGGGGTACTGATGGGTGACCCACAGGTGGTTGGTTGTAGATGCCCCGCCGCTCCAGCACCAGGATATGGCCCAGCTGGCTCACGTAGACCAGCGCGCGGTCAGAGAACCCGAGGTCGGCGGCCAGACCCGTGCCGACGATGCCGGGCGTGCGGCTGACTACGACATCCGGAGTTGGTTACTGCTACCCTTTCTGGTGAACGAACTAGGTGGATGGACGGAGTTATAAGACTTGCTTCGCGAGCTGAGGACTCCTAGGAAAATACCCCATTTGGAACTCTATGTGCGCTTAACCTAGGAAATAGGTAGGGGCTAAGGCAGAATCACTTACCTACAAGCAAGCAGCCCCGATGGCGGCGCGCAACTCGCGTGCGTACAGCAGCTTCGCTAGCTTGCTGTTGCCTGTACCACAGCCAGCGGCCTGGGCGCACTGAATGGTGGATTCGGCGGATCTGACGTCGCGGCCGGTGGAGGGGGTACGCCCCGGGCTATGCTTAGCTAGTTCCAGAGCGATTTCGACCTCGGTGCCGCCGGTGCCTGTGGTGGAGGAAGCGGGCCGGCATCGGGAATAGGGGTGGCAGGGAAAGGAAATTGATAATTTTTCTTTAGCGCCCGTTACCAGAAGCCACCCGACCAGCTAAGTCCCGGATGAGCTGTTTATCGAAACCAATGTTAGTCATGTTGCCGGCAGCCGCCTATACGAAAGGATGCGTTATAGTATATGCGCTTAAACGGGAAAGGGTGATGTTATTATTGTTCTTAGCGGCAACGCTTCGACGGTACCAATATGTTTCCATCTATGGTCGAGAAGCAGTATAGTATGTATCGTTCATGGCTGGCAGCGAGCCATAGTCCTAAATGTCGAATGGGCTCTACTCCACTCCAACCATCTGCTTGCTGACCTCCCACAGCTTCTCCTCCTTCTCGCGATCAAAGGCCCACTCTCCATAGCCGTACTCGATCTGGTCGCTACCAGGCGGCACGGGACCAGCTACGCATGCGCCCTCGAGATACAATCCGCCCTTGCCTTCCAGCTCCCTCGACACGGCGCCGTAGACACTGGTAGCGCATCCCTGCTCTACACTCGCGAGGTATTTTGCTAACCGCGCGTCGGCTTTGGCGGCCTTCATCTCGTCCTGGCAGTGCTTCTGGAGGTTCGGGCTGACGAAGCTGCCGGGGCTGAGGCTATAGCCGTGCAGCCCCTGGGAGCCGTACAGGCGGTCGATCTGCGTCGCCATGTATATGTTGGCCGTCTTGGACTGGCCGTCTAAGCGGGTGTCAGCTCCCAACATGCCGGATGCCCGGGCCTCTTTTTTTTTTTTTGGGTTGGGGGGGGGGGGGGGGGGGGG